>UCOJ01000351.1:0-119663 GCA_900474305.1 Cecidostiba fungosa
TCATGTATCAGTGCTTATGTCTGTTTCAATAAAGAATCATTTATACTCAAAATATTAACAATATATATATATAATTGTGTGTTGCGACAACTATTGTGGAATCTTTAGTATAGTTTGTGACGTTTGGAAAGGGCATCAACATAGGCTGTGCCATTACGATAACGACAAAACCCGTAGTACAGGTTGTGACATTGGGGAAGGGTATCAGCATAGGTTTTGCCATTTCCGTAACGGAAATCCCTCTTTAACTGAGGTGTACCATTTTGAAAACGGAAGACTCTTTGAAGTACCGAGTCTCGATCGAGAGGGGAGACACCTCGATCAGCAGTTGATTAGGTTGAGAGTCTGACAAAAGACTGATATAGGTTGCGCCACAATGCGGAATCAACGTCAACAGGACTTCACGCGTAAGATGTATAAGATTTTAAATGGATCGAGAGATTTGCGTTACTCTCTTCGGAACATACGGCGTATGACTCCGGAGGAGTTGTTAAAAAAATTGGAAGAACAACGGCTTAGTACGGTCGGAAACCATAATGAGCGGGCTGAAAGGTTGTTTCGTGCCGGAATGATGATCACAGGCCAGTCGAAGGAAGTACCATGGTATATCTTAGTTACGAGGCATTGTATCCATCTGCGGCTCAGTTAGAGGCCTTCCAGGCAGTGGACTCGTCGGATTGGACGGATGATGAAAATGGGGAAAACCACGCCGCTGAAGGAGCGATGGCCACGCCAAATGTATCCTTAATAGCACCTCCATCTCGGGATGCTCTCGCCGTTAATTCCTCTATCGATCCAATAATCTTGAATAACTTGGCGACGCCGGCTGGGAGTACAATATATAGGGCCGAAGGGGGAAAAATCTTAAATCATCCCACGGGTACCCGCCAAAAAACGTCTACTTGGGGGCCTCCGACCGAACCAGAGTCTTTACAGCGGCAATTTGAGCGGTTGCAACAGGCGTATGAAAAGATACAGCTCGATGATCACGATTATCAACTATCGTGTTAACACATTTGGTTTGTTACACATTAAATTTAACTTTAACCTTTTTCAAATTTGGCATAATAAATGTGTGTAGAATAAGCGCTTTGATTTCACCATTTAAACGTTGAAACTCCCGTAGAGTCGTGGCCTCATCTTCTTTCTCTAAGGCTATTCTTATTGGACGACATAAATAAACAGATTGAGGAATTGGATTAACCCAATGATTTTGGTCTGATAATTCTTCTTTCAATTGAATTATCACCATAAAGCATTTTTGTTTTCATAAAGACTGCTCTGATAGTTTTGGTGAGGATTTGTATAACCCGACGAGCTATCAAATCCTACAGTCACCATTAGTTCTAATCTCCTTAAAATTGATGGTTGCCAATTCATTGCTACTGCTTCACATAATCGCTCAGAAGTCATGTTTAACATCGATTGCAATGATACTGCAAACTTTATATCGGTTTTCACATCGTACTTTAGAGCTAGTTTGCATTTATTCATCGCTTTGAAAACAGTAAAATAAGATGGATAAATACTTCTTAACTTGGTATCTGTTACCGACACACATCGGGGGTCGGTCCAGAGATGCTTACTCTGAAGTTAAACCCTCCACCGCGGCAGCTACTAGCTGTCGCGTAGGCTGCGTGCACGGCGAACGAGAGGTTCGTACGGGGCCGCTTTTACCTCTCCCCCAGTCGAATGGGCTGATACACGGAGAGGCCCTGGGCAAAGAAGCGACGGACTTCTTTGCGACCTGTAAGCCACGGAGCGGGCGAGCTCAGAGAGCTACCACCTGAAGAAGTGCAGGTCCATTGCAGCTCTGGGCGAGCCGAGTGTTAGCCCTTAAGAATTTTACGTATACTTTTTAATGGTCGATAACGCATCGGGTAGCATATAATTATACTTAAGGTTTAGATTGTACGGGAAATACCTGTCATTCTTGGTGTAGGTTTTCTCTCACGAGAGTTTTTCCTACACCACAGGCGACGGCCTGGGCAAATGCAAGAATGGACATGTATTTCCCTAGGTAAAGCCGTTTATTTATAATAGTATAGAATATTCCAAACATTGTCCCCGAAGAGAATTGGGATAATAAACGAAGGTTTGTATCGTTCGAGCGAGCGCATCTGCTAGAGAGTTCCATACGAAGGGAATTAGCCGAAATAAACAAAGGCGCATCATGCCACGGAAAGACCCAATTGTTTTATTACGGGAAAGTACTGAGCGACAGCGCGGTGCCTTTGTACGTTCGGTCGGCACATTCGGAACGCCGCTAGGCCGGGTGGTGCAATAGAGCATCGAACCCTCCCAGCAATTAGCCATCTCGGGGACTTGCAGTCCTTTGGGTCGACTACCTGAGGGCCTGAGCCATCGAATGCGTCAGTGGCACTGCGCTTGGTCGTGAAGTCGGCTTCGATTGGCCTAGCCAATCAAGTGTCCCTTCACAGACGAATCCACGCCTAATGCCATAGTAGTAGGGAGGTTCGGGTCCTAGTAAGGGTAACAATACATCACAAGAGTATGAAAAAATATGTTCGATCTTGCTATGATATATACAGAAAAAAATTTGATAAAGTAAAAAGCTATTACTTTTCTTTGAAAACTGAATCGCTCGAATCGACGAAACCAAAATATGATGAAAAATTCATCAACTCTAATACATCTTCTCATTCATCTTTGGTTGCAGATATAAGATCCAACGAAAAATCTTATACAGAAGAAAAACAAAATCAAAAAACAAATCAAAAAATAGGTATTCGTAGCAAATAGACATGGGGATAGCTACGACGCTAGGCCTCGTAATTCCGCACCCGAGATTTATGACACGATCCTGGGAGTTTGTAAGAGCGCTGTGTACGGACACACGGCACCTCGAAATTTCCCGCCGGGGAAAAACCGTTTTCCGTCTGTAGGCAGACTAATTGCAGCACTGTATATGTAAGCTGGCAATAGATAATGAATATATTGATTTATCACAATTAATTGATAATTGTGCTAAAGCCAATCAAAATAAAATTGCCCAATTACCGTCTGCTTATATAAAAGAGGAAGTCCAAAATCTTGGAATATGACCAAAAGAAGCAATTAACTTATTTGATCCAGACCTTGATTATCCCCCCGATTTTCCAGATATAAAGAATATTGCGAGTTTTCATATGACTTTAGAAAGCTTTCAGACATTATTGCCCACAGAACAGCTTAACGATAACATCATAAATGCATTCCTTCTTATAATGTCAACAATAGCGAATTCTCAAAGTAAGATAGTTATCCCGTTTGAAACATTTTTAGTTTCTACTTTATTAAATAAGGTATATATTTGTCCTGGCTTTAGAAAATGGATTATGTCATCTCTGTTGTGGATCCATAAAATCTGGCTCTTGCCTGTACATGAGGAATCGTTACAACATTGGTCTTTGATAATTATATTTGTAGATGTACAAAAAATAATTTATTTAGATTCAATGCATGTAAAACCAAAGGCCGAATGGATTCGGCGGAACTGTAGGGTGGAGTCGTGCGCGCGCACGGAGAGTACGTGAACTCTCCGCCAGGCGGAGCGAATGCGCGCTCTCCAACGACTCCGAGCGAATTCTGTCTAAGGCAATCACAACAGAGCAACCGAACTGAGCAGTACTCTACTCTCAGGTGTATCGTGTAATAGATTCTGTGTTTGACAACAACCCTGTGTGTAATTTCTTATTCTTGTGCCCACTTCCTCCTTCACAAATCCCCAGATAATACTCACGGGAGTATTTACATTCCTAAATATGACAAAAGTTTCTGCCATCTATAAATCGATGCCGATAAAAATGTGTACAAATTTTGTACGAAATAAAAATATTTGAGCACTACTGTAACGCATTCAGCTGATTTAACTCCGACTAAATTTAACGAGTGCCCTGCACAAGGAATATAATCAGCGTACTTATTAATTTCTCTTATCCTGGCTTGCAGTCCTGAATATCGCCCAGACATATTCTATGCGTTGTCATAAGATTGACCTCTACAGTCATTTACATCAATATTATTATCCTTAAAAAATTTGACTACAACCTCAGCTAAGTATTCGGCATTATGTCCTTCTATGGGGACGAACATTAGAAACCGTTCAATAGACTAGATCCGAATCGTTCATTCTCACCTCGAAAAGCGAGACCTCGTGTAGCAAGAGACTAGTATCAGTTATTCGACGTAATACTTGAATCCAATAATTTTTCTCATTCTTTTGTTGAATTGTTAATGCATTTTCCACACTACCAGCTTCTTTTCTTCGTTTAGAATAAATAGTTAAAGCTTGTTTATGAGCTTTACTTTGCTCGTACTCCGTAATTTGCTCTGGGTGTTTCCAATCATTAAATCCGTAAAATATAAATTGATCTTTTTCAGATGAAAAAAGTCGACACACAAAGCAATAAATATGTCCATTTGACGGCGAATATGATAACCACTCACGCTCTATTATTTCATTATTTTGGAGTCTTAGTTGGAATAATGATCTGTTCAGAGTTCTCACTTTTGGTTTATTTCCTTCTTCGTAAACCCGTGCAGATTTTGAGAAATCTTTGTCCTTATTACTGCATAAACCTGGTTTTTTTCAACCAGTATAATCGTAATTTCTCGTTGATTTCGCCCCATAAAGCAATATCAGTCGAAAAACTTTTATTTATTTCTGAAGTGGTTCCCAATACTGCCTCCCCTATTGAAATAAAATAATAAAAAATATATTTTTGTAAATAACTTTTAATAGAAAAACAAATATTTTAAATCTTTTCGTTATTATTAATGTTTAAAATTTTAAACAATTTATTTATACCTATGGTTCTGTCGTCTGTGAGAACTTGTTGTGTAACTACTGATAATTCCGATTTTTGTGAAGAGTTTAAATCTACTGGATCTACTGCTTCATTTTCAATAACATTCTCTGGCAAATCAGCGGTACCTTTTAGCGTTTCATCATTTTCACCTAATAAATAAAATAAAATAATGTTATTATTACTATACTCTTAGCACGGTACGCTTTTTCTGAAATTTTGATTTTCAGTTTTACTTCCGAAATTATGCTAAATGTAAATAGGAATGAGGTTATCGAATCAACCTTAATTCAAATAATATATAATTACTTACTGTTAGTAACCTCTGGTTTTAAAAATTCAGTTATTTTCGGTAACTTTTCTATATTCTTTTGTTCTTCTTTCGCTTTTCGCTTTTTAGCAGCACCGCTTTCGTAGACACGATTTATATTTTTGATGTAGTTTAGATTATTCGATAAATAATAAAACAATACTAAATTAACTGTCCGATGCACTGCGTGAAAATCTGGCAATGGAACTGTTTGCTGTTGCACTTGTCTCAACACGGACGCGAATATTCATTTTCTCACCAGAAACAAAAGCAAGTGCAATCAAGTTTCTTTCGAAACTACTGCGCTTCTGCTTGCGTTCGCGAACGCGCATGCGTGAGAATCCGAATAAGGCTTTTTCACTTACGTATTGTGAACGTCAATTTAAAAAAAAGGCTGAGGGTCAAAAGTTTTTTCATTCAAAATGCTCTCATAACTAAAAAACAATAATTTTCGGGATTTTGAAGTGGCTATTGAATGCAAAAGTCAATAAGGTATTTAATCAAATTATACTTACACTTTTTCTATAGCTAAAACTGAGATGATAGGAAAAGCAACATTTTTACAATGTGTCAGCCTTTTTTTTAAATTGACGGTCACAATACGTAAGTGAAAAAGCCTTATCGGCGTCCCGCAAGAGACCCACGGCCATAAAATAAATAAAAAGAAAAGAAAGAAAGCAATAATCTTGGCAACACCGCGCAATACTGTGCGAGCTGTGAAATGGCCGCGCGCAGTCGCTCGTTTCAGCAAGCCAACCGCGCGGCTCCTCGACTACTTGCGCTGTGCGCAGTTATCAGTCCAGTCCAGCTTTGGAAGTCGGCCAAGCTTTGCGTGTGATGCAACACGACTGCCGCCGCATCCACTTTTACCGGGCCGAGTTTTCGGCTTCGCTGTTCAAAGAGGTGGGATCATGCTATTAGCTACTGCTGGTGACTCAACCGGTGCAATCGCTAGGTGAGAGACGAGTTGCTTTTGTTATTCGAGACACGAGTGGAACAATGGAAAAATTGTTTGTGTAAACTGAATTGTTGGGTGTGTTGAGATTCGATGGGTGGTCGAGTCTTGCTTTGGATTTGCGAGAGATTGATGTTGGTTGTTTTGTATGCGGTGGAAAGGTTTGGTGATGATTGTTTATAGGCTGAGTGTGTTAAACAAAGGCAATTGACCAATGAACTCTTGTTATGTAAAGAGACTATAAATATACGATACTGATAAATGACGCATGAACATTGACAAAGTGATTTCATGGCTTTTTTACAGGTTGAATTGTATGCAGAGAATTTTCCTGTGACAAATGTCCGATCTAACAGCAAGATCTGGTCGAGAGAATTCGTTTAAAATGCTGTTGACTAATACACCGGTTGTTTCAACGATGCCTGGTGTCAATTCTGAACTGTCGAGCCCAAGTGAGGATAGTGTTACAGATGAAAATCCAAATAATTTTATAACTTATTTGCACCAGATCGCTGGTAGCTATGAAATGGAAGTTGACATAATAATGAAAGACCATTGTTATGCTCGACCATGGAACTGGAAACCAGAAAATATTTATGTCAAACCTGTTAAGAAGATCTTCTTTTCGAAATGTCAAAGTACAGTTTCATTGTAAGACATATTTTTGTTCATGATAAAAGTTACACTACAGTCTTAATGATTTATAAATAAATTTTAATATATTTTATATTTTTAAAGGGACGTTTCAAATAATGAAGATTTCATTGATGTGGAGAAAGGGGATCCAGAACCAGAAGCACCACCTTGTGATTTGTCTAAAGCCAGACAAGCCATGGATGAATTTCGGAAGGTGGCCAACTTTGTTAGGCCAGAAGATACAGATGATTGGGAGGAAAAAATTGACAAGATACTCTGGTCCCCTGTGCAAAATAGGATCTTTAACAGGATTATGAGGGCATTAAATTCAGAACATATAGCAAGGCTATCAAAGTCAAACAGCAAACATGAGCCAATTGTACGACGCACGTCGATTGATAACACAGCTAAAAGGTTTCGCGAAACTATGGCGTCTGCTAATTGGGATTTGAGAATAGCTCAATGGCTCCACTGTTTGTTATTTGATTATTTACCGCAGGATTATCTTGCCATATATTTGGATGTTCTTCAGACTCTAAGGCAAAAGATTCCTCAGCTCATTGACAAAATGGTATCAATACAGCCTAATATTAATTCTAAAGGCAGCTCATTAACATGGGAAACTTTGGGACCTCTTCTTAAAAAGTCATGGGATCCTGTTTCTCCAGCGCTTAATGCTAGCAGACCGGTAAAAATAAATTCTACAATTAAGATTAATTCTTCAAGACTTTTAAATTTTGTACCATATTGATGTTACACTTTTATGTTTGTAGAAAAAATTACCAGGTAATCCAATTTTGATAGTAGTTCCAAATGGATTGTCGACCATCGTCTCATCTCGGCAGCACAAATGGGTCGCGCAGTTGGGAGCCCTGGGCATGGTCGTCACTGTGAATCCACATTTAGGATTGACGGCAACGAGGATGACGGTGATAGCGGGAATCGAACAACTCGTACAAGCAACTAGGGCAAAAGTACAAGATATCAGAGTAGATTATCCTGGCAGACCAATTATTCTAGTCGGTTTGAATACTGGTGCTGCTTTAGCCTGTCAGGTAAGCTCAAATAGATACCACTAATGAATTATTCTATAGAAGAAACTTTATACCTATAAAATATACTGCAGGTCGCTCAAATGGAGCACGTGATGGCGATCGTCTGTCTGGGCTTTCCAATAAATACAGTTGATGGCAAGCGGGGCAAACCGGACGACTGCCTGCTCGACGTGCGTTGCCCCATGATGTTCATAATCGGTCAGAATTCGATTCTAGCTCGCATTGACGACGTCGAGGACTTGCGCGAACACATGATGGTACCAACGAGTTTAGTAGTAGTCGGATCTGCGGACGACCACTTGCGTATCCCCACGTCGAAAAAGATCACTGAACGCATAAGCCAGAGCATGGTGGACCGCTGCATTCTTGATGAAATCGCTGATTTTGTAGGTGGAATATTGGTGCAGCCACATCCACTGCCCCTTCGATCACCGAGTTCTCTCAACAATTACGATAGTAAGAATAAGAGAGCTAATGCAGACGGAAGAAAGAGGAGAATTTCGACGAGTAGCTCGGTGGATAGTGAACCACAGTCACCGAACGTCAAAAAGCTCAGAGATCAGCCACCGCAAAACGCGAATGCGAATAATGGACAGAGAATGCCGGTAGGTACCAACGTGTTACCTAGGGGAGCTTTAGTTACATTGACGGGGACCATGGCCACGCAAACGCCCAGAAGAAAGTCCAGAGGGTCTTATGCTAATCAGAACTACTCCGATCAACTGATAACGTCAAGGCTCACACCACAGGTAAATAATTTAAAATTCTAACACATTGTTTTTTTACTCTGCATATTAAGATTAAGATATTAATTATTTTTACATTACAGCATCAAAATATGGACAATTCAACCGGTGGAATAACGCTGAACATTGGTTCTCTCGCTAGTCTAGCTCCAGTGGGTCCGATCCGATTCGAACCCGCACCAATCAACCTAGCAGCGGGCAAAGCCACTATGAATACACTAAAGGCCACCAATACGTTTATTAAGGTGTCAAAAAATAACCAAGTGAACATCGGGGGTCAACAGCAGAACATCGCTAAGATAAAGATGATCATGCCGACAAAGAAAGCGGTACAGCGCACTTACAAGAATCCCAATTTCACGGAGAAGACCAGCGAAATTAATATGGTGAACGTCTTGTCGCCGACGAACACTGGTATCAGGGTTAGCGCACCGACAGCTACAGGTGATTTACTTTGCTAGTAGAGTTTTTAAATCGTGTGACAGTAAAAATATTTGGATATCATTATTCTTTTTTATTTCATAACGTCTGACCATTTTTACAATTTATAAAGATAATAATTGAATTATGAAATCATAAGTCGAATCTACTAACAATTAATGAATGTTTTTTTCAGTAACAAATATGAAAACCACCACTAGAATCGCCAATACACCTCCATTACCAAGCTTCCACGTAGCAAGAACAACTGCTGATGTGACTGCGACCGGAAAGCTCGTAACGTCTACTAACGTTGTCTTCACTCCAAAAAATTTTGTTCCTGTTACCACGACGGTGATGACAACGACGGCAACAGCTCCAAAGGCTCTACCAACGGTGCCGACTAAAGGTAGAACATTATCTAAACCATAATAATGGCTACATACAGACACTTCTGTCTAACTGTTCAAACAGAGGCGTTTAATAAATTGCACTATTTGAAAATTTTATTATGTAAGATCACAACGACATGACGATGACGTTAGTGGGATGTTAAAAATTATGAAAATCTAAAAGTATATGAATTGTACTATTTATAAGCGCTGGTCTGTTTCAACTGTATTTGAACATACTTTAAATGAAAACACAATAAGCCATCTTAAAGACCATTTTATCCTAGAATCATATTTTTCGTGTCAGGATAAAATTTTGATGTAATTTTTGTAGAATTTTTCACGGAAAGTAAACAAAAAATTATGATTTACGTTTAAACCTTTTTAGGTGCCGAAAGTTAATTTTCATCATTTTGAAGATCTATATTCTATGAAAAAAAAACTATATTTATATGAGAAATATACATGGTCTTTAAAAATGTGTTGCACTAATCACAGACACTTTACGGACGTATTAACTGTGATAATAGTAGCGATAATATAGTTTATCATGACAAATCAATTTAGTAAAGAGAAGTGTGCTCTTAATCGTCTCTATAGACAATTTAGCGTGCAACTCACAAAGATCATATATTTCTGCAACTAAGTATCGGAATCATTGTTGTATATATAATTATATACATATTAGTGTATAAAAAATATTTATACTTGTAAAATTTGTAAATATCGCTTGAACATCAGAAAAATGTTTTTTGAAATCACCTTTTTCTGAAACTTGCAAAACAAGTTGTATATATTTATATAAGATTATCTCAAAAAGACAACCTTATATTTTATGTTGAAATAAATCTTTTTTACTTAATTAAAATCTTTTACTTCCCATCCTGCTCTAAATAAAACTTTCCTATTTTCCTTTAATTTCCATTTATTGTTATATTAATTAGTTCATACCTATCTTTAGATTCATTTTCTCAATCTAACAGCATTCTACTCTTCAACAAAATTTTGTAGGTATCTTGAAAAATACACACATCACACTGTAAAAAAATAACATAAAAATACTGCACCTCAAACTGTATAAATAAGTCTCTCTTATGTATGGAGTTTGGCATCTTAAATAATAATTATCGTAAGTAAAATAAAACTTTCTATTGTTTTACTATTTTAAATATCAACGCATTATTTAAAATACGTGAGCTGAGATTCCTCACGATTACACTTTTGTAAGTTTAATAGTACAAGTGCACAATTTAAAGCTTATAAAAATGTTGACAAAACCAAACTACAAAATAACACTGATCACTTGACTGCAACCGACTGTACTCTACTGGTTATCCATCTTTGTTGTCTCTTGTCCAAATCATTTCAAAGCTCCTCGCTGCCCCGATCAGTGTTTTCTCTGGCACATAGTCTCAGAGAGACGTCTGTCTTTAAATTGTAGTGGCGGACATCTCGATATCAGGTGGCAGCAGAAAGTACTCTATGATTCACACTAGCGTCACTAGCCAGCTGGATCAAGTGTCTCCGAGCTCGATAGTTGGTGTTGGAGCTCCAGCTAAAGAAAGATCTCAAAAGATCGGCCTTGTACCTAAACTTTCGCTCAAAAAGTTGTCCTGGCCACAGATTAAGGCTGAGACATCACAGAACATCCTAAAGGTACGGTTATTGTATTTATTTTTAAATCGTTCCGTAAATTATTGATCTATACTTACTACAAAATTTGAAACGTTTACAGAACGACGAAGAATCTAACGAGACGCCTCTGGTCACACCAACTAGTTTAGACGACGATTTGGGTAACATCTTGGACATTCCTATAATAATCGCCAAGGACGGCGAAAACCTGAACAATTTGGAGCGTCTCTCCCCGCTACCTCAGACCGTGACTCCAGTCACCTTGCAATCCTCTGAAGTCAAGAGTCTTCCAGTAATAAACGCCGTGGGCAACAAGGTCGTCTTCATCAACAACAAGAGTCTGACTTCTTCGACTGAAGCCGTTTCCACAACGAATACAATGATGCTCAGTCGACCTGGACTCACGACCCAGCCGACCATCAAGTACACCAAGATCATCTTAACGAAGAAGCCCGAACATGAGGACAGTCAAAGGACTAATCCTGTGATTCTCACTAAGACCGGTCGAAGAGCCAACAACTTTGTGGTCCTTGATCCCAAGAGTGAGGTCAAGTATGCCCAGACCGTGACAAGGATCCCGGCAAACTGTTTTGGAGAACTGCAGTTAAATGAAAACGTTGTTGGTCCACCGAATAATTCTAACATCTTGAGGACGAAGCAGGCTTATATCGGGCTGAACGGCGAGAACGGCGAAAAGTCTTAGTTCCTTGTACAGAGTTTCAGTAGCGATTAGCTTTATTTAGTGAGATTAGTTTAATTGGCGATTATTTTAAGTTTGATGGTAGGACCAGGCTCACCTTTGAAATACGTATTGTACACGCGGTTATAACGAGAAAAATTGTGTTCAATCTGATTGATTTTTTAAGACTGATGATATCGAACTTCATATAAACGCATTTAAGAATTACCGTGTATTTGAACATTTTAATTTAAAGAGAAATTGAACTTTTTTTCTTAGAATTTAATTAGGCGTAGTTACGTAAATAATATAAAGCGATTTTTATCTATAAGAAAATTAATGTTATCCATGAAATATTTATATATTTATTTACGTAAAAAATGATAACATTAATAAAAAAAATTTATTTTTTAATGCTTTAAATTTCATCTAGTACTACGCATTTTTTAATTTGTCTTAGCAGCATCGTTAAGACCAAGGTGTGACATTTTTTATAAATGTTCAGCTTCAATAATACTCTTCTTGAATAGTCTGGTGTATTAGAAGTCTGTAAATAAGGGAGCAAACAAAGTCACGAAAATTTGATTACCAAGTTCATCAAAGTATGCGATTTATAGTCACTTGTTAAAAATTTGCTGCCTTAAAAATGTAAACTTAATGTACAGTTTTTTACACAGCCCAATACAAATTTTGTGGAAGATTTTTTCTTTTTAATTGTTAAATTCAATGTTGTGTTCAATAAAAGTGATTATTCTTCTGAATTCGATTTGGTGTTTTATTTCATAAACAAACTTAGTCAAATAGTATATATATAACCTCATGTATACAAAGTTTGTAAACATTCTTTTCTTTTGTCAGTCTCGTAAAATAACATAGTATTTTTTAAACTTTTTTTTATAATTTGAAACAAAACTATTTTTATAAAAAAATTAAACTCTCTCTTAGTAACAAAATAGTCATATGCTTTCAAAAAATTTCCAAAAAAATTCATTCATTTAAATATAAATCTCCATCCTCTGCAGTAAACATTACAAATATTTTTTTACTTAATTCGGGTCCGATTTTTCTGTTAGAAGTTAATGGTCCTGCCGCTCTTCTGATCTGATAAATCGAATACACAATAGTTAATTAAGAGCAATGTTTTATTTAAAAAAAAAAAAGATTTTACTCTTACCGGAATATCCTTTAATAATGCTTCCCCTTCAGCTGGACTGCACTTGGCATAGGCCTAAAAATGTATTTAATCAATCATTGATTCTAAAGTATGAGAAAAATAATCGTTCATAATAAACTTACTTCCATTAATTGTAATGGACTTTTATAAATTGATACTATAGCCTCTGAAGTTTCTAAGCTCATAAGTGTAAATTGACATAGCTGTTGTTGCCATAATCTTTTCAAGCCATTTCCATCCTTGTCAACTTTTACAGTATCTCTGTTATCACAGCTAACATACCAATCAACTTGAGATGAGTTCTGCCTCTTTTCCAACTTAGAGGGCCGTAGAGCTAATGATTTTGTATATTGGTGGATGATTAAAACCATTTCTAATGGTATATCAATTAATCTCGAATTCGCATTATGTAGTAATTGAATTTCAACTAAACATTCATCAAACTTTTTCCTTGATATTTTTGGGAAATTAGCAAATGACTTGTCAGCTTTGGTTTTAGACTTTTTCGGATTCTGTTGATTACCTTGACTACTTAAAATATCTTCTCGTATAGCGCGATCTTTTATACTTTTGATGTACTTGAAATAACTTTCCATTTTGTACATAACTAAAGTTAGTTTTTTGTCAGGAATGATTGATTTATAATTAGAAATTGTGGAAATAAACGTATTATTGAAAATATGATTTACAGTTTCCTCAACGTCCCAAATAATCATCAATTGATCTTCATGAATTTTTTTCACAGTAGAACACACTTCATGATTTTGATTAACATAATTGTCTTCTACATTTCTATTCCATGTTATACTTTTAGGTATGACTTGGGATTGGACATTACATTTAACTTCTGTTTCTTCAGCACCTCTTAAGACGTCTGCGAAGAAATCGTATTTTTCAACATCTTCGTCAATGACGATTTCCATTGATTTCAAGCTATTCTCAGGATTGAACTGTAACCGATTTTTTTTATGCAACTGCTTTAAGGCTTTTTGTTTAGCTGCTTCTTCCTGCTTTCTCAACTTTTCTTGTTGCCGCTCTTCTTGTTTTCTCTTTTTCTCTTCAGCAGCCTCAGCTTTTGATTTAGCAGGAGCTCTTTTTCCTAAAATTCAACATGAAATTAGAAATCAATTCTTGTTTTCAATTTAAATGGAATTTTATTCTACATTAGCTTTGATGATACTTGCTTCCCTTCTTTTTATTTGTTTGTTCCTTTTCCTCCTCTTCTACTTCTTCCAGTTTATTATTGTCTTCATCGGAAGACAAGTCCACATTAACATTGTATTTATTTTTCAACTCTGCCATATATTGTCCCCAATAATCAACCACATTATTTTGGCATTCATCATCTGAATCGCTCTGGGACCCATCTTGTGAATTACTGCTTTTGGCATTTGTATTTGCAAAACCTGATGAACCATCTTTCTTTTTTGCTGTTTCTGTTCTTGAGTTTTTTATTCCATTTACATTAACTTCAGGTAAATTAGATAGAATGCAGTCTTCTTCTTCAAAATTGTTTGTTATCGCTTCTGTTCTTGAGGTATTAACTTCAGGAATGTTGGAAAAACTACAATCTTCTTCCTGATCATTGTTTCCACTTAAATTAACGTTGCTTTGAATGTCGTTAAAATTAATTTGTGGAAATTCTGATAAATTGAAATCACTATCTACAGATTCATTGTCTTTTGGTTTGTAATTCTTATTCTTCTTGGACGGTATGATTTCAGCTTCATCTTCAGATGAACTGAGAACTATCACATCACTCATTTTTCTGCATTCGCATAACTCTTCAAATAACTAAATAATAAAATGTTTAGATTAAACAAATAAATAAACGTTGCTTAACATTATAGAAAATTGATATCAAGTATGTACGTACTATGTAAAAAAGCACAGCATTAACAAATTGCATGCACAATTCAATCAACTATTTGTAGATTTCATTCGTCAACTCATCCCAACAATAATATAACCTAAAGCAACGAATTTTCATGAATGAAACTCTCTCCAACAATCGTTCAGCAGACAACCTTTGAAACTATAAGAAACTTCGTCACCACCACCAGAAGTTTAAACCGCCTCTAAGCTTTTAAAAAACGTCAACAACAGCCCTTCAATATATCATGCATGCACAAACAAAAACTTTTGGCGGCATTTCCCATAACGACCATATTTCTACCATACCAACGGAGCATTATCCGAATAGATGTCACCACCTGTCAATACCCGCACACCCACACCTGGCGGATAAAACTTTATTCACGCAGCGAGCAGCGAGTGACAGACAGAGAGATATAATTTTTAGGTAGTTCTGAATTTTTGGCAGCGGTGCAGAGAGGAAAGGAAATATAGGCTATAGCAACGGTTATAGTTCCCCGTTGTAGTCGCGCGTCTCTGTGTTGTGTGCCTCTCCTCTCTGTCCCCTCCTTTTACGTTTTCCAAAGCCTCTGCATCACACAAGTCCGGGTCTTCGTCGTCGCGTCGTACAACATACAGTCATCCAGTATATAGTCAAGTGCAAGAGAAGAAGAGACAATGGCGAAGAAGACGTACGACCTGCTGTTCAAGTTGCTGCTCATCGGCGACAGCGGCGTCGGCAAGACATGTATCCTCTTCCGTTTTTCCGACGACGCCTTCTCCACAACCTTCATATCCACCATAGGTGAGATTATCCCAATAATCGCACATTTATAGGTTCGGTGTAGTGTAGGGATCTCGTTCTATGTGACGTTACGTATGGGTTCAGTGTGCGTTTATTTTTAAACTAAAACTCCGTATTACTCACGCGTTGGCTCCTCTGGGCCGAATTTTCGGATAAACACATCGCCCGGGAGCTCCGGTTTTTAAATGTCCTACTCTGAGAGGTTAGGTCATCCCCGAGGTGTTCTTTTCCTTTTTGGAGCAAGTTTTTTCCTATCGGTCGCCGGAGCTATTTTTACGCGGAGATATGCGGGATATAAGTGCCGATCACTCTCGTTCGCTTTTTTTTCGCATCTTGTGTTTACGTAAAGATTTCGACTTGTTGGGCTTGGCTGTCAAGGGTATTTTTTTATGCGAAATTCGGGACGTTCGTATGAGCTTTATTTACTTTAATAAAGTTCATTTCACGAGTCTTGAATTTGAGATTTCGTAATATATTTTTTAAACGAGTATTTGCTTGGCAGATACTGGCGGTTGGATGACTAAGTCATTGAGTCCTTTTTTGAGTCGCTTTTTCCTGCCAAGAGAAGTGATGACGTTTCAACTCTGGAAAGTTTTTAATCAAAATAATTAAAATCATAGACGGTCTATTTCAGTTCTCATTAATTCAAATGAATAATACCAACAGATTTGGGCAATGGATCTGTTGTTATTTAAACAATAAATTAGTATGATTGAGGGTGATAGTTATTATAGCCAGTTCATAAATTAAGCAATCATTTGTTTTTTATCTGCAGCTATTGAATTGAAAGTAGTATACTGATATATGTATAGAAAAAAAGCAAATATGCATTTAAGTATTATTAATTTTTAATTGGTGGTAAATTAGTTTTAACAATTTTTTTTATTTCATTCTTCCAGGAATAGACTTCAAAATAAAAACTGTGGAACTAAGAGGAAAGAAGATCAAGCTTCAAATATGGTAAGATTAAGTCACTTGAAAATTTTAATTAGCAAATAATTTCAAAGCAAATTTTGATATTTATTGACATGATTTTATTTCAGGGACACAGCTGGACAGGAAAGATTCCACACTATCACAACATCTTACTACAGAGGTGCAATGGGTATAATGTTAGTGTATGATATAACAAATGAAAAAACATTTGAGAATATAGTTAATTGGTTGAGAAATATTGATGAGGTATGTACTTATTCATTGAGAACTATTTATTGATATTGATTTATTGATCTTCAAGGGAAAAAAATAATACTTGCATTATTTTACAGCATGCAAACGAAAACGTAGAGAAAATGATATTGGGAAACAAATGTGATGTGGAAGATAAACGTGAAGTCAGTACTGAAAGAGGTGAAGCAGTAAGTATTTCACAGCTTTTGTCCTCTAATAATACCAATGACTAATTTCTGTCAATTCTCTCATTTGGTCGATTATGCTAATCACGCCGTATTCCATCTGATCACAGATAGCACGAGAGCACGGCATAAGATTCATGGAGACGTCGGCGAAGGCCAACATCAACATCGACCGTGCGTTCCGCGAACTTGCGGAGGCCATTCTTGACAAGACCCATGGCAAAGAGCCGCATGACGCGCCTGACCGTGTAACCGTAGATCGAAGAGTCGAGCGAACTTCTAGCCGATGCTGCTGAATCGTCCGTACGACCGGCCGATCTGATCTGATCTGTCCTCTTCTTTACAAGAGGAAGAAAGAAATAATCAGCACGTATAAACGCCACACACGAACAGAAACACAAAATGAAACACCAACACTCTTACGCTCACACGCCATTTTTTTTTTTCGTTCATCATTTCCTTCCTGTCGCTGCTTTCTCCGGCTGTATGCAATATGCGCAACCGAGATCTCTCCCGGGAAAATGGGCAATTTTTGGCGAACATTAATTAAATAAGTTCAGTGGTTGTGAGGTGATGCACGTATTGATCGTGGATATGTAGTTAATTCAGTTTGTAATATTTTATGGTTAGTAATTTTAGAAAATTAATTATTTTATTTCTCAGCGGTGATTCATATATCTATTACGTTTACGTATATGATGATAGAATATCGGTTTTACGTAATTGTTCTTAGGTTTTAGTTTTTATCGATCGTTCCTGCACTGGACGTATTTAATTTCTGTTTAAGAAACTAAAATCATTGTCATAGTTAGTTGATTTGCAATATACGCTTCATTCTAATTTTGTGATTTTAAAAATTATGAAAATGATTTTAATTTCTAGTGAAAAAAATAACACTATTTTACCATCTTGACAAATTTAGTCTATCATACTTACATAAGACTAACTCTTCGATTCTATTATGAAAATCGATCCGCGAGAGTGTATCGTACATAAAGTTTTTTTCCCGCAAAATTAAATTATAATCCCACGTGGTTGTTTAGCTTTAGTGAACGCGTAATCGCACGATGTAATTGCTTGCTGTACATTGTTGTAACTGACCACTACATGAACAAACGAAAATGAATCGAAAGAATGTATATGTAATACATATATTCTTTTCCACTGCTGAAGCGTCCGTGAAATTGTCGCGTTAGACAGCCTTCTTATATGTATACATATACTTAACGAATAGTGATTGTTTTTTTTCTCTTCTCCTCGTCTTACACCTTCACTACAAGAAAGTAGCGTTTTTATAACGGGTGGTTACATATAGCAAATGTGTAGTCGTGTTTTTCTACCTCTTGACAAGACTGTTGTCATAAAGAAAACTTGGATTCTATTGTGATTTCTGTGATGCTTTTCTGCAAAAATTACAATCACTCTTGTTTTAATTTATAATTACATTGCTGCAACTATACTTAATTTTAATAATATTCTCAGTTTTCAAGAAAGTATCTTTTCAACGATTTAATTCGGTGTACATATTTGAATGTACATTGCAAATATAATCATCGAAAAGCGATCAAATATTTCATAAAGTAATTTGTTTGAAAGAAAAAAAATTTATATATTTTTAACAAGTCCACAAAAAAATTTTACAAGTATCATGTTACTGCCATGATAAGAAACATAACTTTACAAATTTTTAAAATAAAAACTTGTATGTATGATGCGATCACAATTAACCATCTTTTATAAATAAATGATAAATACAAGAGGGGCAAGACCTTTGTAAGCATATTACACAAACGTTTTTTTAGACGTATAACTATTAGGTATATATATAAAAAAAGAAAGTATAAGATAAGATGGTGCAGATTAAATAATAAATTAACTCGCAGATATTTCTTTTCTCAACAAAGGCGTTTTATTACTGAAAATTAACGGTAAACAGTCTTCATCTATACACCAACTTATGCGTAAATCCGTTCGATTATGAAACGCGTCAAGACGTATCTGTATAATTTATTTATTTACTTATTTATTCGTAAAATCTGTCTTTTATATATATTTTTTTACACGATACAGTACGCGACGCGAAGCAATAAAAATTGTTGGTTGGACAGCATCAATTGTCGGCAAAGGTGAAGCTCAAGCCTTTTTTACATTATAATATTATTTGTATTTTGTATTATTGACTCGTTGCAGTCCCTCAATGCAATCGATAAGGTGCGATCCTTCTTCGCTGGAAGGACGGATCGATTGTTAAATATTTTTTAAAAATTGAGCCTTCGCTCGCGCCTGTTTTTCAACGTGCATAATAAAGTGAAATTTCAGAAATTTGGTGTCTCCATTATTTTTTTATTCAAATACTGGTTCTTTATTTTTTATCACCATGTTTTATAAAGCAATAAGACCTTTCGTTAGTTTGGAAATTTCATTATTTTTCGTATTTTAAGTTCGTAAAATCAAATTATTTTGTTATTCCAATTATTATCGATTAGATCCTAACAAACACTTAATATATTTTCAAAGTAACGAAAGATAGTATGTTTTACGTATAATACATATTATAATATAATCCATTAAGTTCAAGTGAAAATTACATGTTTTTTTTTAAATCTACAGCACATTTTGATTGTAATATAAAATATATATATGTATAGATTCTATGATACAAGTAACATTGTTTTTTACACTATAAAAAGGAATCGCTGGTGACACAAAAAAATTACACAATGTAGTTTTTCTTTCATAAAATAATTATTAAATCGTGTCAAATATGAAAAAAATAATAAATATACTTATATTATTATGCCAGAACAGATTTGATAGTCACATACAGCATTATAAACGTGTCTGAAATCGTTGAATATACAATATACAATAAGTATCAATAATGTGAATAAAATACTTCACATGTTAATAATCACATGTGTCATATATAAATACACTACATGGTATATTTGTATATATTATGCAATATTAATGAAACATGTAGCAATGCATGTAGTAACAAATTATGGTAAACGGGAAAAGTAAACAAGGATGTACAATATGTAATAGGAACACTAATAGTTGCGATTTTTTACTAGGAATGATAATCACGCTTATAACATTCATTTATATCATACAACTTTAGATTTGTTTTCATACGCAATAGTACATAAAGCTACGTTTTTTGGAATAATAGACAAAAGCGACCATGTAGTTATGCAATTTTCAAGCCTTAATGTCAACGATTCTGTATAGGCACAAATAATTGTTTTTTATTTTAAAAGATTTGTTAATTATTATCAG
The DNA here is from genome assembly GCA_900474305.1 of Cecidostiba fungosa. Classification (NCBI taxonomy): domain Eukaryota; kingdom Metazoa; phylum Arthropoda; class Insecta; order Hymenoptera; family Pteromalidae; genus Cecidostiba; species Cecidostiba fungosa. The sequence continues at coordinate 20,107 of UCOJ01000351.1, forward strand.
TTCAGTTTGCAACAAGCAGTACACTTTCAGAACTTTTCTAAAATACTATTGATTAATTGATCATCATTAATTAACCAAATGGTAGCATTTTTATTTCATTTTTTATTTATATTTATTGCCAGTTTGAAAACCATTTCACTGATTTAAATCATTATATTAATTAAAATGATCAACGACTTTCGACAAATGATTTGAAAGTGCCTAAAAAACGAATCGAACAGGGTACCACTACCAACCTAATTCAAGCCCCGGTTAGAAAATTAAATAATGCATGATTTTAGATAATAAAAATAGTTTTAATCTTTTGAGAAGACGTATTTAATATTCAATAATTTTTAATTAAATATTAAAATGAAAACTTAGAAATTAAACAAAAAAGGTATATTCAATAAATTTAATGTTTTCACATATAACTATGAAAACATTAAATAAAACAAGATGAATATTAATATTTTGTCACTTATTACTTGTAGCAGATGTATTGAAGAATAGCAAAAAGTTAGATATAATTATTAAGTCATATTAATCGTCAAAAGCAAAATAAGGTATGTGGTAACCCTCGAATAGTTAATTGATGAAGTTTTCTAACCAGGGCACTTTACAACGTATTCGACACCTTTACTAACACATGAGTTGCTTGATCTGTTGATTTTCAATCTTGAATTTGTCTCCTCCATTATTAGGTGAATTTATATTTAAAGGCATGCCACACTCTTATTTTATCGATGTCCCACTTCTCGGCAAAACGGCCGCTCGTATGCAAAAATCGATTTGCAGCAATAAATTAAATTTTTTTCGAGAAATTACATAAAAGCAGTTGTCTGCCCTCCATTAGACTCTAATACTCTCAGAATGCGACTCTTGACAGGAAAACTCCTTCAACCATACGTAATACGGTCGAAGGAAACCTCCTTCCGCGTGACCATTTCGCCAAAAAGTGGAATTGAATTTAGATCGTTACGTCGATAAAACAGAACTATGGTATAGCCTTAATCTCGGGAAGCGCCAATGATGCTTAAGATGTAAATAAAGATGTTAATGATGTCTAGGTACAGGTTAAGTGCAGCAAAGATGTACTCTTCAGGAGACAACGAATACTTGTGCTTGCCACCCAGCATCAGTTGTGTATCATATACCAAATAAAATGAAAAGAGAAGAGCTCCAAGGCTACTGTAGACTAGAATTATAGTTTTGCCATGCCAGAAAATTGCAATAAAACCAAAAAGCATAAGGCATAAGGCGGCGATGAAGAGGTACGTTCCAGCCCCAGTGAAATCGATTTTAGTTTGGAATGAAAACAAAGTTAAAGCTAAACAAATTACAGCTGTAATTCCAACTGCAAGTATAACCTGTAAAAATGAAAATTAATATATTAGTTAAAACTATAAAGTTAATTGTGCTATTTAAAAACAAATATCAAAGACTATACTTACAGCGCTCTCGTCGTGTTGGCTAGAAACAAAACCTAGCATAACACTTTCAGCGAGGGTAAAAACAAATAGAAAGATAAAGTTCATTGGAGCCTTGCGACGCACACTGGTACAGCATGCCATAGCTATGAGCAAGCCAAATGTAACAGCTATGCATATGTACATGACAGATATATTGTTGCGTGCGAATTCCTTTGCATTTCCATTAAAAGTAAACAACGCAACAATACCAAAAGTGATCAGCAGTTGTAGCATCAATATTGAATATACTTTTCTGTAAATGAAAAAGAAAAAAGAAATTATATCTCAGTATTATTTTGCCCAAGAATTAATTTTTAGAATTGAATTTACCTTATAAATGCTTGTCGTATGGTGGTATCATTAAAGCTGAACCCCTTGACTTCCCCATCCTCTTCGTTGTAATTTGTCCCGTACATGCCTGGTGGTGGTACGTGTATCGGTGGTGGTACAAAGCCTGGAGCTATAAAAAAATCAAAGATATAGTTATGAACAATTTAAAAGTCAACAGTGTCAGCAGAACGTAGAAAATGTACCTGGTGGTGGTGCACCTGGGTAAGGTGGTGCTTGAAAACCAGGTTGAGGGTAGCCTGGATTTCCTCCTGGGTAGCCTTGTTCACTTCCTGGATAACCTGGATTTCCTCCTGGGTAGCCTGGATAGCCTGCAAATAAGAATATAATTAAATACTGCATTTGATAATTATGATTTAACATGATTTGATTGAAGTATTGCACTAGAGATGATTTGCGCGCACACTTTAGCAATGATTTCTAAAAATACTCTTTAATTTTTTTACAAAAATAGCTTGACAATAATGAACTAATGTTTGTTGGTGCAATGAACGAAGAAATATGTAAGATGAAAACCTTGTTGGCCAGGGTAATAACCTCCACCGGGATTGTTCTGCCAGGTAGTCATCTTTCTCTAGCTGAAAAAGAACTTAACATTAGCACAGTAGTACAAGTACGCTCATATGCACTTACAAATTTATAAATAAGTAATACTCTGCACCATAATTATGCAGTGATTTGACATAAAAATTGGGCTGAGCAAACAAAAAATATATAATATATAGCAGAAATAAATGATGAGTAAATAAACAAGTTTAACGATTTTTTAAACGATTTTGCTTGTGTTAGAAGAAATAAAAACATGCCTTTTAGCAATCAACAAAAATAATTGGATTATACAATGTAACATTTAAACAGTTACAACATGTAGAAATTAACAGAAAAATGATTGTGTAAAGTAGATAGAAAGCCTTTTTTGCAACCAATTTAAAAATAATACCTGCATTAATAAAATATATTTTTAAGAACATTAACAAGGATAATACATTTTTTTGCAATAGTATGAAATAATAATTTTCGAATTTCCATTAAAAAGCAGTGATAATGCTCAGCCCTAATTTAAAAAATTGATTTCTCTGTATAATATAACATTGTGCAGTGGCTGAGCGCTCAAGTGCTGCTGTGAATTTAATCTAAGACATAAAGATGTGATGGAAATTCCAAATGTCCATTCTACAAAATAAAATACTCTATTAATTTTACAGTAGAAGATTTAAATACTATTAGAAGAAAAGTAGACCAAAGTCAAAAGGTTTAGAGCTTCAATCACTTCTAAAAATACAATAGTATTATCTTCTTGATAAGCTGTATATTATGTCACAAACATTGAATCATTTATGAACAGAGGTTTTAAAGGTGAAAATTAGTCTAAAAACAGAAAATTATAGACAAACACTTGATAAAAAAAAAAGAATAATTGATGTACATGGTTGAGTTTGTATATTGGTACCATTAGCATGTTAATTCATCTAATCAATTTAACAGTGTATGCCTGTACATACGTCATGATGCCACACATTTTACTTCAATTGAAAGACAGATAAATATCAACACAAAGGAAATAATATTGATAAATTCCTTTTAACTGAAATTAAACTTTGTTAGTTCTATTGTACAATGCAGCTATGTACTACAGCAGGTGCTATTTATTACGAAATCACATGTCAAGAAACTATTCATTCTATTTGTAGAATACTATGTTTTTTAAAGTTACCATTAAAATAATATCAATAGAAATCTGATATTCAAAAAGGTTTTGCTTCTATCTACATGTTGCACACGTTGCATGTCAATAATTGCCTGGCAATTTTATTTCTAGAAACACATGCATAATACGATGCAGGATTTCAAAATTTTTTGCTTCTCCATTCGCGTTTAATCTCGTCATCGCAAATCGACATTTCCATATAACACTATAATCATAAAAGTAAGAGATACAATCTGCAATTTCCAAAATCAATACACACAACTGCCGTAACGTATTACACCAAAAGCTCAAGGACATTTTTCAGTTCAAACCATCGAATAAGCATGACATAGAACAACACATTAGCGAATATATAAAACAGCGATGAAAAGAAAAAAAATCGTCACGTGCGCTCATCCCCGATAAAAACACTCGCCTAATTAAGGTATAGAGCACATGTGACAGGGACGAAAAGCAAGCGAAGCTTGTGTTGTTTCCTACTGCATAATTGATGGGCGGTAGCAAAGCCTATCGAACATTCTACGCTTGCCTATATATACAGCTTATAATAAAACGTGAAAAAACGTAACCGAATGTTGGACACCGCAAGCGTCAGGTATAATAACTTTTTATTTTACGATAAGACAATGCGAGACGGTGAATCTTATCTCCGCTGCACGACGACATTTTCCAGAACTTGTGAGTCAATTCTGTGTATATATGCAAAGCGTTATAGAGATATGTGTAACACGAGGATGAGCTTCGATTTTTTTTCTGAATATGCTCTGTGATTGAGTTTCAACCAGTTCCAAAAGCTTGGCGTCGAAAAAGTCGCAATTCCGATGTATTGATTTTCAACTACAAACGTTCATCAACGTATTTTTCTTCTATAGCTTATTTTACCAAATAACAAACGCAAGGACCAATTTTCGGAGGAAAAAAAAAATAATACCGAGTCAGCAAAGATAAAATCGAAGCCAACTCGCGGAATTAATATCGTTAAAGGGTCGATCGCTATCAAAACTTTGAGTCTCTTGGCAGCACGCGCGACAACCTATCGAGCGATTTTCCTCCAAAAACCTTATCTTCCAGGAAACAATCGTATCACTGTCATCGACATCGATAACGCGAAACAGTTATTACATACCTCTATACGCGACATAGAACCGTTTCGAGCCGTACAAAAAGTCAGCCTCCAAGCACAGTCTGAGAAAAATAATATTTTACAATGTGTGTTACGCAGACTTATTCTTCAGCGACATTTCGTTACGTAAATTAACGCAAGTCGCGGTTATTACACGCATGTGATATGACACTGTACGTAGGTATATGAACGTTAAAATGGCGCAGGAGAATATCTATATCTATATATACGTGGATATGGTTAACATCATTACGTATAATTTGTCAGAAGAGATAACGTGCTTTTCATCTACATTAGTCACTCGACGACGACGGGAAGTTTAATGAGCGTTTTCGGTTTTTGGAATTAGGGTAGATTCGTGTCAAGAGGCACCACGTGTTATAGTATCCGCGAAGAACAATTGTTCTGACCTTCCTGAAAAGTTTTTTTTTGTAATTTATCCGCACTGGACGATCAATAACAGAGGAGCACGTATTGTTTTTTCTTTGGAAATAAGTACATTTATAAACGAGGGCGTATCGATTTTTCCGCATTTTAATTGGATATAGATAAGCAAACGTTCCTCGCATTGGAAATGAAAGATGACTCACCTCTTTAATAAGTTCAATAATCATCAGTTCAATAAACTAAACTCAAATCAGTTGTTTTGTCATAAAAAGACGTTTATAGATGTAGAAAAAAATGAAACTGCATCAGTGAATGAACTCAAATCTTTCGAGTTTTTTTAGAATACCTAGGTAAACATTAATAGACTTTTGGTACACTGAACCCTCTACTCCTGATACCTATATATCTTATAGAAGTGCTTCCCATCTATGCCTATACACGCAGCTGACAAAAGGGATTACAGTCCATGCACCAGTCGTTTCATTTTTAAGTATATATCGATTCGAAGTTTGTTTACTTTTGCAGGACTTCAAGAAACTGTGCTAATTTCATTAAATTCAAGAGCACAAGTTTTTCTCGAAATGGAATCGTATATGCGACGAAAAACCGGAGGGAACAGCTTTATGTTTATCAACACGAGAAACATCCGTTTATATCAACGATTTACATTCTAACGGCTCACTGCTGAACTACATTTTTTTGCATCGAGCGTCTACCCGCGTATGAATGATTAATTTCCCCGACGTTTCATCACTCATACACCCATATACAGCAGCAGAAACTTGTATGCGTAGTTATATCACTAGATGATTGCAAAAAATATGCAGAGGATAAACCGTACTCGAAAAGAAATACCGATTGGGTTATACCGCGGGAAATCCTATAGCTTGCACGAGCTGACGAAATACATACCTGACCCGAGCAAGACTCGCGGTGCATGTTCCGTTCGACTTTTACATTTATATATATGTGGCATAAATCCTCTCTGGCGCCCGGAAACTACGTAAACAAAGCGGAGGTCGAAAAAATGGAAAAAAAAAATGTGTCACGGTCGTCGGAGGTGAAATTCGCGTCCTTAATAAGCGTCGCGAAAATAAAAAGCGCCGTGGGCGTGACATCGCGAAGTATACCAACCTACTGCGACAAGCAAAGGATGAACGACTTCGTGGGACACATACACACGTTATAACATTACACTGTGTTCTATGTACATTTAGGGAGGGAAAAAGGATCAGAGGACGTGAGCGAACCCCGAGGACATAGCGGATGCGTCATCGGGTAGCTTCTGGAAATAGTGACAATCGATATATATGTAGACATATATACATATATGCTGTTATATGCACCGCACACAACACGCACTGAGTGGCTCTATTTCTCTTCTCGAAGAAGGCAGCAGCGGTCTTTACCTCGTATCTCTACTTCTTCTTCTTTAAACACACTCCTCTTCGTTAATACTCTTGCTTCTCACGGAAACTTGTAAACACTGGGATCAGACACGAGAACAATGTTGTGGTGTACTTAATCGAAGAATGCACGAGTAAAAAGTATATTTATATCAATGTTTTTCGCGTGAGCGATAATATTACGTCGTCGCCGAACGGTGGACAATACGTGACTGATGTGTAGAGAAACTGTCTGCGAGTGCGCGAGCTGACCGGCGACCAATCGCGTTCGCGACGTCGAGCCGACGTTTCAGCCGTATGAAGTTGGCACCGAGTGACTAGCGCGGGATTTCCATCAGCCGCAGCGGCTTTCTGGAGTAGGCTTCTTCGGGAAACTTCTTTCTGGCCTTTCTCTAGATAGATCTGGATTCCGGATGTGAAGATGAAGTCGCTGGAGTCTGCGCGTTGAGCTCCAGGAAATTAATGGGCTTTGTTTTTTATTGGCGAATCGGGCCTCCCCTTTTTGCGGATGTAGTTCCTTTTTGTGTATGGGTACTCTTGTTATACATGTAGTAGCAATGATTAGTTACTTTGACAAAGATAAGAATTTTGTTATTGAATAATGTTTTTCATTTCTAGAATTGGATTTATCAATGATTGTACGTCAATATCGGAGTGATAAAATAAAAGGCATTTACAAAGAGACGGATTGGCGTATGAATTGATTTTTTAATACTTATCAACAAAGATTATCAATCATTCTTTGATTGAAAGCACTAGAAATTTCACTTCTTTATACATTGAAATGAATAAGTATATTGTCATGAAGCTATAAATATATCATGTGCCAATGTTAATTGTAAATTTTGTGTTTCAATATGCTTGAAAAATATTAAAGGAAAGTAAAATATTGGAAAACAAAAAGTAAGGAAAGCTATCACTATTTAGATTAAAGTAATAAAGGCAGTTCATACTTCTCATTATTGTATTCATCATTAATTTTTCAGGTTTTCATACATAATACGATTTCACAAATTTTGAGGAATGTTTTATGGTTCCAAATTGTTTTACATTAATTTTGTCTCGAAAAATCCTAATTTGAATTTTAAATAAAATCAAAAAGGATCAAATTGAATCACGCTTGTAATAAAATAGATGCTACGTACAATTGTATACTTATTATATATATATATAAAACTTTTTGAGTAAATATTCGCGGCGAATGCGAAGTTGAAAATTCTATCTTTGATTTGATTTGCAGTTTTCTAATTATTAATATAAATACCGTAGGCATGTTATTGCCAATGAAGTTGTAAAGAAAAGATATTTACTCTTGTTTTATATTGGTTCTTTATAAAAAAACGTTCTCTTTTACTTATCCACGTAAACGAAACGCATACGTTTAAAATTCTCGCATGCTTAAAATGCATGTTTTTCTCACTAGCAGCCTCAGTGCTTGAGACATACTTCTACTTTAAAAGCTGAATGCTTTCCATCCTTAATTATATTTTAAGAGTATTTTATTATCCATTTTACGTTATTTGTTCCTCGATGTCTTTTCACCTTCCCTGTTGTTAACTACGTTAGAGAGTCTTGACGTTTTTGTAACTGAATTTGAGTTTGAACGTTCATCGGAGCTATCTTTTTCATCCTAAAAGGGCGAACCAAAAACGAAAAAAAAAATTATAAAAACCAATAGAAAGGCGAAATAAAGCTTTCAAAATAAATGTATTTAAAAAGTGGAAAAACAAGCTTCAGGTCCAAAATGCATGACGAAAATGTACTTAAAAACTATATGACTAATTTATCAAAGTTAGTACTGTTAATGAACCTCTAATGTTGGTTTCGGAACGAGGCCCAAACTATCTAACATTCCTGGTCGTGTTTCTTCTGCAGGAAAAGCTGTACGCTTTCTACATTTCACAAGATGCGTAGCTAAAAAATGAAAAATGTTTTAATAATACATGCAAAGGAATATAAATATATCATTCTGTACGTGATCGCTAGTTTAAATCTTACTAACCTAGCGCATTTCCGTCGACTGTCGAGAATCCACAGGTACACTGCATTTCATTTTCCAAAGGTATATTAACAAGAGGTGAAGGTACGACGACGCTGGTCATCGGTCTTTCGTTATGGATTTGTCGCTGATGCTCTTTGTAGGCACGCCAGCAACAGGTAACGTAACGGCATTTCTGGCACTTGAGCTCGCCACTAAAAATTAATAAATAAAAAAATAAAACTCATTATTTTGTAAAAAAAATAAATAAAAATAAATTGAAATTATTGTTCTAAGTACTTACGGATAATGATCTCGCATATCAAGATCTTCTTCGCACTCTTGACAACTTCTGCCTGTGGGTACGTGAAGTCTGATAGGACCTGTCATCCACCTTTTTACCCTCTCGGTGGGCGTTATCTCATGCGCGTAATCGTCAAATATATAACGTTTCACTGCGTTGCGCGACCTGGCAACTGTCACCGAACTATCATTGCCCGTGTATGGGACAACTCCTGAAAAAAATGCATACATTCATATATGGTATTAAAAAGCTTATAGCGACAAATTTTTATTGAACTTTTACGTTGAACTTACCTGGACCGAAGGCTTGGGTATGAAGTTCGACATGCGACTTCAGCGAGCTCATCTGATTAAACCAAAGACAGCATCTTGGGCACTTGTTAAGCTTCTCTTCGCGGCGCACGATGTGCCGCTGCATATGCATGAGGTAAGCGTGTACGCTTGAAGAGCTCGGCTGACCATTTGCCGCCGTTACAAATTGAATGACTTTAAGGCAGTAGGGGCATTGCAGACCGTCGCTCTTTTCGTGGCAAGTGTAGTAGTGGTCAATCACGTCCTTATGGCTTGACGTACGATAACCGCAGCTTTCGCAACGGTACGGCATCTCCGAAGGGTAGTGCATCGTCGATAAATGATTTATCAAGAGACCGTTGCTACCTACAAATTTTTAACGAAAAACAACATTGGTTATTGTTCGGTAGATGTTATTGAAACATTGGCAAATTTCTACAAACTTACCGAATTTCTGCTCGCAAATTGCACACACGAGCATGTCACTATCTGAGTTACCAAAGTTGCTATGAGCCTCGGTAACGTGAACGTTCATCTGATGCTTTGAAGAGAAAGCAGTGCAGCAGTAACGGCAGACGGGTGAATCCGACTGACCTGGCACTAGAGGCGGCACGTGACTGACCATGTGCTCCATGATTTCCGTATTGGAGTGCATTACCGCCGTACATAAGAAACACTGTAATATATAATAATTTATAGTTGTACATTTTTCAAATAGGCCATAAAAAAGAGATCAACTATGTAACAAGTCACCTTAAAAGTAAACGTGATCTTATTTTCCTTTCCATTAGCCGGCGGTTTATCCGGTTGCATTGTAGCGTAATAAAATTCTTGCAATGGCACGTGCTCGGGTCGTGTATCTCGCGGAATCTTGGGTTCAGGCGTCGTTATAGTCCGCTCGACGGGCTCGGGGCTGACCGTAGCGAAAGTTCTCTTGCGATTGCGTTTCGGGCCCGGACGTTGCATCGATTCTAAGTCCACTAACGGTGCTTCGATGCTCGACTGAATAGCTGGGTCCTTTGGTATTGACACCATAGGAACTACCGGAGGTGCAACCGGAGTTGAGACGCTAGCCAAAGACGCGTTGGTTTGTAGGTACGACCAGTCGGCAAAAGGATTGGCTGCGATTTTTGTCAAACGCTCCAAAAAGTTGCTGTCTGTAACATTATACAGTTGTTAATGTAGATGATTTTAAACATTAAAAAATAAAAGTTGAAGACTTACCAGGATCATATTTGGTTTGTTCAGAAATATGGGTAATAATATTCTCAAATGCTCTCAAAGCAGTTGTTCCAAACATCTCTCGCCACACGAGCTCGTCCAAAAACTGTTGAATCATGGGCCGACTAAGCAGACTCAATGTATTCTGGAACATCCGGGGCACGATCTTTCTCAGATATTCCATGATGTGATAGTTGCTGGTCAGATTTCGCGGATTCTGATCGCTGAAGGCCGACTGCGTTACGTTGTGGAAACCCATCTCAAACAGGGTTCCCTTGTCTACCGTGAAATCCGTGAGAATCTTCGAGTCCTTGTGTACCCAATCCGCCAATGGATGTAAAATGTTGTTGAATCGTCGCTTGTAGGATCTGTCGCCGTCTTGAACGGGCTCGCAGGCTCGTAACCTAAGTTCTAAAGTTTCTGGATCGAGAATACCCAAGACTTCTACTTTTACCTATAATGGTTTAATACAGAAAAATTAGTAGTAAAATACGATTACAAAATTAACGATTAGAACGAGAATGTGCTTACCTGTCTCAAATGTCCATCTTGCGAGGTAGTACCTAAACTGATGACTCCAACCTGTATCATCGAGTTCTTTCCACCCATTTTCTTGCACTTCTCCGAAATAGCTGCAGTGCAGACGCTCCTAAGCATTGCGTAGAAAGTTTTCACATAATAATTTGTGACTTTTACCCATGATATGACGTTTTGTACATTTGTCTGACAGGACCAGTGATAGATGAGTTTCAGTAAAATAGTAGGCGAGTGAGGTGCGCTCTGGAATATCGAGCCCGAGAAAACGGAGACAAAACGCTCGGGACAGCAAGAGGAGATCCACACATAACCGCCAGAACAGGGGAAAGTACCGACGTCGCTGTACATGCCAAGTTTGAGTTTATGACCCGGATGCTTATCGCAATACTGCTCGGCCCGTACAAGGCCTTGTTGAATCAACCATTCCGTGAACTTGGTCGCCGCGTACATTAGCACCCCTTTTACCTTAATGTCTGTGAACGGGCACACAAGTAATTTTTATAAGACTTGAAATATTGTTGGTTGGCACGAGATAATTTCGTATTTTACAAACCTAATTCTGCTCTCTCTTTTTGGACAACTTGTGTTGTGATGTTTTTAGTCTTGAGATTCGGTCTAGCAACTACGACTAGGGACGGATATGTTCGACCACCGTTCATTTTATTAAAAGTGACTTCCCTTCCATCCGGAAGGTTTTTCTTTGTCTCGTCTATTATTTCTCCAGCTATAATATTCATAATATTGCAACTTTAATTCATATTGAAAATCCTAATCAATATTTGAATCAAGAAAAGTGGATCATCGTTCTCTTTTACCTGCTACTTTGTTACCAATAACTATACCCCCAACACTTGTTTGCTCTGATGGCCTAGCCATAACATGACCTTGTGCAGTTTGTTTGGGTAGAGTTTTTATTCTGAGATTTGTAACACCTTGTGGTGTAGTCGAAGCTGCAAAAAAAAGAAAAAGAAAGAAAGATATGTAATGAGTAAAATAAAATTTTTTTCAGGATTGCTTTTCCTCAAGCTATCATTTATCTTACTTGGTTGAACCACGTGAGTTGTTACGGCAGACTTTGGCGTTCTTTTTATAGGTGCAGGAGCTGGAGGAGGCTGTACAAAAATCACAATTATGAGCATAAAAAAATAATTTTTTTCAAAAAATAAAAATTCTACATACTACTTCTTCTATTATGTCTGGTTGTTGTATCTGAAGAACTTTCGTTTTTCGGCCCGATCTCGTGACTTTATACTAAAATTTGAATGTCACATTAATGGAAATTGTCGATTTTGAAAATAAGTGGTAATAAGAAAATATCTAATTGAATTACCGCATTGGAGTTATCAATTGTAGGTTGTTGGGGTACTGGAGTGATTGGAGCTACCGCAGGCGAAGAGGTTGTCATAGTGCTCATTGTTGTTGCTGTTGTGTTGGTCATGTTTGTCATGATAGATGCTGGAGTAGCAGCCCCGCCTGAAGATTAAGGATCATAAATGTTAATTAAATTACTGTAATTGTATTTCCTATAATACCACTCCTATAATTGTTTACCTTGTTGAGGAGCAACAGTTCCAAGAATGACACCCATACGTGGATCCATAACAAGCTGAATATTTCCTTGAGGGGTTGTACTATTCAGCATATTCAACTTTATTGTTTGATTATTTGTATTGCCACTTTGATTCTACCAATTGAATAATTAAATTAGTAAATCGGAAAATTATTTTACTTTAATAAGCATATGTAAAAATGAGTTTCACTCACAACTCCGATAACTTGAGCTTGAGCATTTGGCTTGACCATGGCTGCTGTTGGAGGAGCACTATTAGGCCTGAAAAGTAAAATAAGACAATGCACATATTTATAATCAAAAATTCCTTTGACATTATTGTTGAAAACATTAATAAACTGCCAGACTCACAGTTGGTATTGATAGGCGTTGACAACACCAGCTTGACATATTAATTTTCCTCCATGCTCTTTCACAAGAGATTCCAACATTTTGGAAACCTGAAAAGCATCGATCATTGATAATAAACAATTGAGTTACTTTTGAAAAAATAAATAAAATTTTCATAACGTGCATACCTTATCACATTCCTCTTTGAGTTTGATCTTAGCTGCCTTTTGACATGGGCTCAAAGGGTCATCCACGCACTCCATCTTCAATGTTATCCCTTCCGACCTCATATTGTTGATGGAGCGAGCGACCAGTTTACCTTTAGTCATATCTGTTTACGAACCAAATGACTTGGTTCTGCATTAGAAAATGAATTTATTTCAATATTCTTACAAAACTACATAGCAGGTGGCTAGTAGAACAATTCAACTAACATCTCCTTATCTCAAAACGTTATTTAATCAACGATAATAAAACCTACTCCCTCCTCTGCCCAACAAAACAACCGACTTCCCCACACCTGTGTCCAATTTAAAAAGAAGCCTCTGAAACTCAACACCTAACAAGTATCACCTTCACTGTTTACAAAACAATCTTTACACTGTCCTTCCTCGAGTATATCCCAAACAAACGTTTAAACCGATGACAAACCTCTCCCAGAATCGATCACAAGTAGCTATAATTATACCCAACGATCCGCCGACCATTTCCCACGCTTTTAATTCATTCCCTTCCAGAAAGAATATATAACCCAACCTTTATCCTCATGACCGGACGCCGCGCGCGCGCGAGTTATATACTTAGCCTCGAAAAAAGAAAAGACACTTGCTGCAGACACATACTTACCTAGCAATAATTCGCCGCGTGCTCGCGATACAGCCTCTTTCTACTGTACTTATTATGCAATGACGACAAGTTACTTAGGTGCAAATATGCGGAAGAGAAACTCGAGTAACTATGGTGTTTTTTTAGCGAAAAAGGCGCGCGCCGAGTTCTAACCGCAAATCCGGCACATTTTCGCGGACAAGGAGAACACACGTACCAGGGACGGAACAACGCGCTACATGGAACGTCTATTATACTGTAACTGTAGGGCAGTCAGGCAGAGGGCACGAGGAGACTGTTCTTCTGGATGCTGACTAACGACGTCGTCGACATCTGGTATAAAGGGTTTATTATAGAAGTACTCGATTGGTATGTATATGAAGGTCGGTAAGGTAGGGTTTGCTCTTGTAAGTGGTAACAGGCGAGTTGGAGAGACGCATTATATTTAGGATCTAAAACATTTTATAATTCATATAGGTATGTATTGTAAGTCTTGATTTGATTGATATTTTCTCAAACATATAGGTATTCTTCAATATGACGCAGATTGCAACGCATTTTCTAGTTTTTGAGGTTAGAAAATAATAATATTGATGATATACTTAATTTAAACCAAACAGTCATTTCATTAATCATATGGAAAGAATATAGCTTATTACATCCTTACATCCTTAAATCTCCAATACGGATTACAGACATCCGGTCATTTTTTAATCAGTTGCTGTAACTGCCTGAGGAGCTGTATTTTGTTTATTTCGAAACGTCTTCCTTTGCCTTAGATAATTTATATTTTTTTAATATAATACGACTTTTAGCCGTATAAACAAAAAAAAAGTGTTTGTGTAACCCCAAGTCAGCTACTCAAGTTTCGTTCCCTTAAAAAATTCATAGTCACGTTCACCTATACTCCACCGGCGAACTATAATATTTGGATCGAAGGGTAAATAGCTGTGACTAGTCAAAAAATCACATATACCTATAGATTTCAATCTATATAACGAGCTTCGTTCCATGATGATGTGTTTATTTATATTCGTAGATTCACTCACGCAATAACTGATTCACTCGTCATAAATTAGCCGCCCTGATTTTTCACCCACAAAAATCTCTTTTGAGAAACGTTATAATTGGAAGTAATATAGCGATATTTTTATTCTGGAGGAAAATCCCGGAAGCTGTAATATACAGACACATACTACTCTCGGTCATCACCCGATACGGGAAATTTCAATTCATTGACTTACAGTGAGATTTTTCTGATATACTCTTTCTCCCTTTGATTGATTACATCGAATCTGACAGGATCAACTCTTATTGATATATCCAATATCGCATTATATACATATATATCTTTCAGCAGTTTTTCATATTTCCGGGAATACCCTACTGTATCTAAATATTTCATTCGCCCGGTAAATAAATTTTTAATAAAAAAAGAAAAAAAGTAGATTACATTTTTAATAAACCAACCGAAATTTAATATACTCAGAACAAAGACTAATACACATCTGTTTACATTTCTCGCACGACTCGTTCATCGCGAAGACGTGAGAGACAGTCGTCGTCGACTACTGCACATCACGTGTCGGTATAAAATTAAATTCGGCAGTCGCGCACGCTATTGCAGTATTATATTTGCGCGTCGAATGAAACATTTAATCGATAAAGCTAACAAATGAAATTTCGCGATGTTTGCTCGGAAAATTCCGTAGGGTGTTAATCAAATCGATATCGATATAATGCTCTTCATCTGTATATATAATTTCTCGATAAAAAAGTATAGATATATATATTCTCCTCAAAGAGAAGACCGATTCTATATATATATCCTCGAAAAAAATTCAAGAGGAAATGAAGCCAGCTTTCAAAGGGTCCAGTCTATTGCAGAGGAAAACTAAACCCTTTGCTGCATTTCACATGGAATACTCGCGGTGTCGTCTTTATGCTTTCGGCGGCAAAGGAGAAGCAGCTGCAGCTGCTGTAGTGTCGTCTTGTGATTCTCTTTCGCCTTTGAGAAGACGAGATTCTGTAAGCTCGTCCGTTGCTCAGATTTTCCGGCTTTGATAATACATGTTACAAGTTTTAATTGAAATTTTCTACATATTACTAATATCCAATTTTAATTCTAGTATATAAATTGAAAATTTTACACATATAAGTTAAAAAAATATATAAATTTTTTTTAAAGAAAATCGATAAAGCACACGAAGGAATCTATATATATATATACTGTATATATTATACACGACGACGATGGCATCAGCGACAGCGCAACGGTCGAGCTTTCTCTGTGTGTTTGCACTTGTATTGGGGGGATTGCTGCAATGCGCAACGCCACCGCTATACCAAGCCGGTGAACCTCGGCTGTGTGTATATGTATATAGGTATACACGGTGCTACTGTGGTAAAGGGGATGGATGTAACTTTGTGCAAGGGCTGATGCATGGGTCTGATGTTTACTGAGGAATTAGTAGGATTTTTGGTGTAGCGCATGTAAATGAAGCTTTAAAGCTTGTCTCGGTTTTTCGTGGTATGTTTTGTGTTAAATCTGTGCTAAGTATATACCTATAGATTGCAAATTTTTTGTAATTGAGAGGATGGCAGTTTGTCACGTTTTGGCTCTGTTTGTTAATTATTAAGGATAAATTATTCATAAACAATATTCTTTTTTCACAAAATCTGCCTTACGTAATTATGTAACATTTTAAATTTTCATTCTAGGATCCAGATATAAGTTCAAAAAATCTCACAACCGTTTAGCGCGCAAAAGAAAAAAAAACGAAAAATTCAAGACAGACAAGCATGTCCCTATCAGAGTGACGGACTGTCGCTGCTAAGTCTGAAATTTGGATATGAAATGTCCCCAGCGAACGTAGCAAATTAGCCCGTTATCGCCGTAATTCTGAAGGGTACGTCAGTCAGGCTTGATTAGCTTAAATCCGTTTGACGAGCTCACGTACGTTGCGCGAATTGCAACAACGAAATTATATATATTTACGTGCATTATTATTATACGAATATATATATGAGTACCTATGGCTTTGAATGATTTCTGTCGAAAGGGAATATTTCAAAGGAGCAATAATTTGGTACAGTACAACAACGCGGCGAATCGATATATACAGTCGACCTTGTTTCCTCGCTGAAATTAAATTACGCGGGTCGAATAAAATCAAGGTGTTCATTGTCGTTACTGATGTAAGTGTCAGTCGGAGCTGTCGAACCCTTTTATTGTAGGTATGTACCTTGATTTGACGCTCTTTTTATTTGTACAATAAGCGTGTCTTTTACGTAACGATTATTAATTTTAATTTTACCATGGATTATATATTTATACTTACTTTCGCTATAATGCGTTTTAGCAACAGTTGCTCTTCTCTTTTTAGATCAAAGGATGTGTAAAAAGGTATCGGGTATAATAAGAAGCAGAAACACAGTGCGATGTATTATTTTTTTTCGAAAAAACAATGTTTATTATCCAACCGTACGTTCTTCGTTAAATATAGGTCATATAACAAAAAGAAACCGTAAACATTGAAAATACAACCGCGGGTATATATATACGCTAGTGTTCTTTTTTTTCTCGAGCTATAATATACCATAATTATATTAATCATGTCATGTTTGTTTTGTTGTATCCTTTTTCTTTCATGTATATATAATCGGAAAATTGCTCTCCTGCACTTTCTCTCACTCTCATCATACAATCTCTCATCCCCTGTCTCGCTTTCTCTCTCTCTCTCTCTCTCTAAACAATGCGTAGTATATTATAATCACATGTATGCCACCCTGTCTCTCGTCATCTTTCGCTCTCTTTTTCTCTCGTTTGTCTTTCATTTTTGTATATTATATATTATAATATGTGTTTGTGTGTGACGAAATTCTTTATACATATACATACTATTTACAAGAACATTCAGTTTTTTCTCATATTATATATAATTTCATGATTTTTCTTTTTCTTCTCATCTCTCGCGGCGTACGTGTCGTGACTTCATTTAATATAATAATCCTCTCCCTCCTCTGCTTTTTTATATATCGATATACTTAACGCATAATATATTTATATATAATATTTCTGTGTTTGCTCCTCGGCCGCGGAAATGAGTAAACGCTGCATGTATTTCCTCGCCTTATATTTTTTGCTTTTGATTCTCATCATATATACGCTGCGCGCAGTCATACATATATAAGTATTATATTTGTTTTTTTTTTTTTTTGCTATACATATACACGAGGGTTTTTCTTTGTTGTTGCTTGAGTTGTCTGTACGTATTGCGTGTATATATTGTGTGTCGAGTCTGTCCACCGATAGATTATTAATTTTTTAATTTCTTATTTTATTTATATACTTACTCCGAAAATCCCTACAGTCGGAGAGCGACAACGTGTACATTCATATCGTGCGTCTACGGGTACAGCTCGAAACTTCCATTTTCTATTTTTGTGTTCTCGTATTCTTTTCTTTCTCTC
Source organism: Cecidostiba fungosa (assembly GCA_900474305.1). NCBI lineage: Eukaryota > Metazoa > Arthropoda > Insecta > Hymenoptera > Pteromalidae > Cecidostiba > Cecidostiba fungosa. Next base: position 38,058 of record UCOJ01000351.1, read on the forward strand.
TCTTTCTCTCTCTCTTTTTTGCGAGAGAAAGTATACTTATAATATAATCATCGATATGCGGATGAAACATAAGCTGCGGAGAGTACTTTCGTTTCTTCTTAAAAAAAACGCGTCGTCATTTATGTGATGTGTATAAATTAACGATAATAATAATTCTCACGACTGATGATTGAGTTCTACGCGAAAAGTGGCCGTGAATTATGTAACGTTAGAAAATTTCGGATATTGCTCGCGAAGCTCGACACACATATCTATATACTATACAGCCGCTCTTTTTTTTTATGTGTATTATATATAATACGATATCTAACGATAGAAAATCCCAAGCTAATGTACACATACCGAAACGGAGTACAGGGATAATGTGTGTGTGTGTGAAGTGTTGTCTAATAATCACACGCCCCACGCTACAGTATATTGAACATGTAAATCCAATACTTCTTTTTATTTATATTAATTTTTTTGTTTGTTTAAACCTCCGTTATATTATCGCCGTATATTTGATTGTCCGCGGTTGCCATCGCTATATAGTTTATAATACATAAGAAACACGACGACGACGACGACGACGACAAGGACACGATTCTCGCGAGCGCCTTCATATATATATATTTTTTTTTATTATAGAAAAGAGACTGCACACATCGATATTTTAATTGCTTGCGGTGCGCGTCCTGGAGTTATATTACCTACACACTTTTTGCATTTCGCTTTTTTTTTATTGCTTGGTTTATTCTTTTTATATATTATAATGCCTCAATTCTCTCATCGTCAGCTTTTGCTTGAAATACTTGTACGTTTACGAGCGGGAGATGAATTTTTAGAATTAAATTATTTCCACGTATATATATAATACTCGTGATGAGGGTAGAGAGAAAGAGAGAGAGAGTGTGTGTCTCGTGTATTATGTACAAAGGAGTATAAGTATCGCGATATAGGTCGAGATGGAATTCTTTGATTTTTTTCCTGGCTGCATCGCAATGAATATTCATTTTCTGTCTCTTCGAAAGTTTGAATATTATCCGGCCATTTGAAAGTTTTCGCCGCGAGAATTCTTAATGAACATCAAAGTGCCTCGTTATTTACTTTTCTGCAGGCTGATGCAAACGACGAGAACCGAACTTCTTTATTTAGCCTCCCGGCTGCAATCGAAGAGGCCGATATTGGCCTTTTTATGTGTATATATATAACAATGCAGTTCTCTCGTTCAGAGTAAAAAGTTATGACACTGAGAAGTTCGTGTCTCTTCGGTTATATATACCAACGTAGTTCGTTTATTAGCTGACTTTCGTTATAGGATAATTGCCCAAGTTTTGCATTAAGTAAAGTTGTTATATATATGAGTTATAACTCGATCGTCTCTTTAATTTATAGTTTTTTTTTCTTTCGAGATATACAGATCGTCGATGAATCTATGTAGTCGTCGAGGAATACTATTAATTATTCGCGGGAGAGTCGAATGGCGAGAAGTTTCGGGAGCGACTGAATAAAAACTGAACATTCACTTTTCTCAGACGCAAAGTATTTTACTCCCCGATCTTGTTTGGCTCTCGGCTGGAATGCTTTAGCGCAGCTGACACACGGCTCTAATTTAACCTTCTTCTTCTTCTTCTCTTACCCTATATTTTTTAGTTTTTACTCGAGAGTATAGTATCACGAGACGTATATTTACACGTTACAAAAACGGCTCGAAATTCATTGTACGATTAATAATAATAATAATCAGCCATGTATATTATATATTTATATCTCGCAGGTAATATATATATAATTTCTTTGTATATGTACCCAACGAAGCTTCAGCGCGGAAAACGAGGCGGACACACGCGACGCGGGAAAAATTAGCGAAATATTTTCGTGCTCTGCATAATTAGAAGAAAAAGGTTAATTCCGAGCAGTGCACCCGACGCTCTGCGCACACGTGACAAAGAACAGCGCGACGCGACTTTCCTTTTGGATTTTTCTTTTTTATTTCCACGTCTAATAACGTACACTTTGTTTTTGTCTCCCTCGTTATTAGTTATCGTTTGTTTTCTTTGTGTGTCTTTAATTTTGTTTGGGTTTTTATAATATATATATGTACATACATTATCGTGAGACATGCAGAAATTGATGCGATGCGTTCGTTAAACTTTGTGTGATTACCGCCTTCTATTTGTTTAATTTCTGATAGTGAATAATATTTATCTCGTGATTCTCATTATTCATTCCAGAAATTTAAGAAACTCGTGGATGATATGTTACAAGATACAATTACACACACAGTCTGCTCGGCTTGCGCTCACGTCATGTTCTTTACCGACCCTTTGAAACCAGTCCTCGCTTTGACGTATACCGCCTGACGCGCTTTTTTCTGTTTGCAGTGCGCTCGTTATGTGTAATGTAATTTGAAAACGGCGCGCTTTTCGCATAAATCATGTATCCGTATAACGTAAAAAAGCTCAAGTCTTCGCAAAACGACGGGAAAAACAAACTTTACGGGGCATTAAATTAACGCAATCGGAGCTTTAAAAAGCTCTCTCGTACAATACAATCGGCGGCATCGCTTTTAAAAGCTCTCGCTAAACCCCTCCGAAAAAAAATCAACAAACCCGTAACACACCCACACACTCGATTCTCGATATACATATATGTATGTATATATACAGCCATCCGACGGTGAAGATTCTGACGCGGCTGCTACAGGCTTAGGCTCGCAGTCTGTTAACCCTTGTTAAGGTCTCCGCTCGGATTATACGGGAAGGCTCGCGCTTCTCTCGCGTATACTATATCGACATAAGACGCTGTAAGTGGGTTGCTGTCGCTTCTCCGAGAGAGAGATAGAGAGAGAGAGAGACGATCCGCCGAGTAATGGGCCAATCGGATCTGACGCCGGTGACGTGAGCTAACGTCAATTGATTTATCGATCGATACGACGCGATTCTTTGAAACTGTTATACAGTACATTTTTTAAATAAAAAACGTTCGAGCGTCAAGGACCCACAGAAAAAAGCTCGTCGTTTGATAACATGCACAATCGATGAGAAATAACGCCTACTTACTCGGCATTCAAAATTATGCTCGGCAATCTGCCCGTGACAGAACGGCCTTGAACGCGCCGCGCATTTTAATTCTTTCGTGTTTGTACAGACCCCCTATTTCTCTCTCTCTCTCTTTTACGTGCGAGCGTTTGCGAAATAAAAATACATTTTTCGACGCGTTTCATTGATAAGTGCGGGTGATATCTCACTGTGTGTCGGAGGATGGAATTGATGATTCAAAAGCTTCTTTTTTTCTCCTAATGGCCGACTTGTTTTCGAGGCTTCCAACGAATTAGTCAAAGCGAGCTTGCGAAGATCGATTTGCGTGACGTGCTTTTTTTGTCTCTCTCAAGAAGAACCGTGTGCGCAAAGCCGAGTTTCTACTTACTCACCCGACTTTCATCGAACGCAGGAATTTTCAAATCGAATCGCGGTAATACGTCACGGATGAACGACGAGCTAACAGGGGGTTGTGTTGTACAGTGTGTATGTGTGGTGTGTAATGAAAGCCGTTCTTCTTTTACTGTATAATTATTTTATGAATGATTTTGATCGGCATGCCAAGTGCTACACTTTTGTTAATTAATATATACAAACATCGTAGAAATAGTCGAGTTTTTTTTTATTTTGTTAAATACACCGTTCTGTTTCACGTAGCCTAAGATTTTTTTTTGGTTTGTTAAGTCTTGATCACGATTAGAGTTTAATACGACAACACTGTATCTCTTCATTATTACAATTATTAGAATATCATTATCATTATTATTTTCTGTTAACATTATTTACTCACTGTCTCTCGATACACGTCTATACAGCATATTATATCATGTCTCGGTGATACTTTTGTGCGATTCGTGCACCTTCAATTTCTCTCTTTCTGATGTCTCCCGTTCCGTTTTGCGCGTCAATCCGGTCTCTCATCCCCTCTTTTAATGAGGTAATTATTGATTTTTCGTTCCCCCGTATCTGTATAGTCTATAAAGTTCTCTCTTTTGTTAAGCGACGATCGAGCAGGTACGTAGCTACATACACATGTATACGTGAGTTCGATCGGGTACGTAATGACGACGAGCTCTTTTTCTCTCTCTCTCTCTTTCCGATCCTCCTCTTGCTCTCGAAGAGATGTACCGTAAAAACCATTCGGAAATTAAACCGATCAAATATTTATTCTTGTTTTTCCTCCTCTGCTTGCGCGCATACGTGACTGCTATCTCTCTCTTCTTATTCTTATACAGCAGCAATGAAGTTCTCTCTGTATAGCAGTAGAGCTTTTGCGAGAAATTGACGAGTGCGTGTATATCTCACGGATGGACATTTACTGTATGTGTGTGTGTGTTTGTGTGTATGTTTGAAGAAAAGCCTGTTAACAGTTTATAATACACTTATACTTTAATGCTTTAGTAATTATGTACAAACGTTGTTTACAATCGAAATGATAAAAAATACAAAACATACAAACATTGTTATTATTATATATAAGGTATATTAAAAAGAACGAAAGTAAAGTATTAATGCACGAGACGGACTCGTGTCGTACTGCTCGAATAATTTTTACGGTACAGCGGATATAGATCCCTCGAGGGGGGACTACAAAAAAGCTACTATAACGGCGCGGTGGCATTGTGTCGTTCGTTAATATATACGTTTTTGTTCCTCTCTCTCTCTCTTTCTCTCTGGGCAACTCTCTTTCACTCAGATTATTTTTTTTTGTGCAGCAATGATTCTTAACGTATACGTATTGCTTTTCATGCTCGGTCTTTGTGCCTTTTCCGCTGATCCTCTATTATATATAATAAGCGCGACTCTTTTGCGTTTTGTGCCACCGCGAAATGCGCTTTATCGAATCTTCTCATAACGGCGACTGCTTTCCTAGCCACGCGGTATTCGTTCCGCCTTTGCGAAAGACAGGTTTTCTTTTAGTTGTTATAGTGGGGTGTGTATATAGGATACTTTTTTTGTTCGATAAATGCGTTTTTGTTTTCGTAGAGAGACAGTTGAAATTTTGAAAAATGCAATATTCGATGTATTCCGATACGAGAAATTTAAGAGAGATTGAACATAAAACAATGGAATAAAATCGCGAAATTTTCACTTCAATGTAATATCTAAATGCATTAAAACGGCCGATTGGAAAATGAGAAAAAAGTCGCCCCTTTCAATATAAGCATCGGAGAGAGAGATACATCTATACGTAGCGCGATGATATAACAGGGTCGGCTTCGCGCGTCTGACCGGATTCGTGCCGTTTTCACTTAAACCCGACGACGACGACGACGACGAGGGGAAAAGACAGACAGCCAGCCAGACAGATTTCTCTCTTCGTTGCTTCCTCTCTGTTTTTCTCTTTTTCGCTCGAGGAAAACATTGATTTGCGGAATATAAAATCAGCTCGTCACTGCCGCGCGGCGCATATCGCGTTCTTTCCTTTCCTTCTTTTTGTTCTCACGTCGACGTTTCATCGGTTTCTTTTCATCATCCCATCTCTCATCCCTTTTCGCTCTTTCTCTCTTATATTAATTCTGACTCGCATTCGCATTGTACACATTTATTTGTTTATTATATATTTGCCAGCTTTTTTGCTTTTTCTTTTTTTTTTTATTAACAAACAACGAGTTTCTTCTCGTTCGACGTCAGAACGGGTGTATATGTTTTTATGTATACTATATATATAGTTCTGTTGTTCAGCTTCATCATATTGTTTAAAAACGATACAAAATGAAAAAAAAATAAAAGCTCTTCAATCTAAAACAAGTTATATTAGTGAGTGTTTTTTTGTTTTTAATGCACATACGCATGGGTTAGGAGATTCGTAAAAGTATTACAAGTTATGGGTTGTTTTTTCTCTCTCACGTTTGCCAGTTTGCTTATATTTGCTTCGTCCGCCTTCTTTCGTACATTTGAAGGGGCGCAACCGAAACTCTCGAGAGAAAAAGCGAAACAGCGATACATAATTTATTAAGTATTATAATATAAGCGACATTAAGAATCTCGGCCGATTTGTTTGTTTTTTTTTCTCTCTCGAGTCTTCGGTCGTGTATTACTGGAATCGCGCTCGATTTCAAAAGGAAAATACACAAAAAGCGCAACTGAACGAACTTTGAAAAAACGGCTAGTATTTACAGTTTTTCATTAAAAAATACAAACCCTAAAATTCTCACTCTCGCACAGAAAACACACATTTTCTATTTTGCTTTTTTTTAATAACTCGCAGCATTCACGATTAGATCACAAAATATATTCTTAGCTAATTATAACGATTTCGCATAATTATATTTATTTATATGTTCATCGATAAATCTTAACGTGGTAACTTATCTTCAACGTATAGAGTTTTTTTCTCATACGAGTGTACGATTTTCGCGTTGTGTCGTTTTGAAAAAACGAACGAAACAGACAAATAAATAAATCTCTCTTTCACAAAACAATATAGTCTTTACAACAATCAAACAATAAAAACTTTTTTTTTCATCGACCTTGTATACTGTACACCATTGCGTTCTTTTCGTACCACATTGATTCGGTTGATCGCATATTCTTGCAATTACTTTCACTTTGAATAGTTTTAAAACGCAAAATATAACATTTGTGGATATAACGTGTGATAATAAAATATATAAAAAAATATAATAAATTATAGCTTTTGATGTCTTGTCTACACAATGAAGATTACGGCAAACTTACACAATTTCAAGGAAAAGGTATACTCTATTTTCAATAAAATCTAATCAAATAAAACAATATGTACAAATGTTTTTTATTTACAAACAGTATTTACACTATTACAATCTTTGCTGTCATTATTCATGCAATAAAATAAAATTCAATTACTTCAATGAATCATAAGATCGTAATTGGAAAGTAAAATTTTTTAACGAGTTATCGAAATAAAAAAAGTTTTAATAATGAAAAACGAATAATGACAGAAGAAGACCTTTGTGATTTTCACTGACAATAAAAATCTCTCCTCTTCCCTTACAAACTAAGCCACTTCATCAACAGCTAGCAAAAGCATCTAGACTGAAATAAGAAGCATACTTTTTCCAAATTTTCTAATTACATCACTAACTATATTACTAACATCATGTCATGATAACAAAAAAATTGTCGATTTGCTGTACCTTTTAAAATTCCTCACACATCTCAAGCAATAAATAAATAACACTCAAAAATCGAAGACGACGACCCCTCATCCTTCGAATGAAATCCAGCCAGCCAATAAGCTAAGCGGCTCATCCCGCTCACCGACTCGGAAGCGAGCGAATAAAAGAAAACAATCTCTCCGAGTGAGTTTCCCCAAAAAAGTATAGCGAATCTGCGATCCATCGCGCGTCAACGTGGCACGAGAAGGAGTCGCTCTCTTTGTGGCTTCCCTCTGATGCGTTATATATATCTGGCCGAGGGAAAATTTTTCCCGCGTCAAGAGGGGAGAGCTGCTTCGATTTGGATAGAGAAAAAAAGAGAGGAGCTCGGCGTGAAATCAACCGTGGAAACGTCAACAGAGCGCCGCCGGCTTTCTCTCTTTTTTCTCGGCTGTCGTCGCGCGCTCACGAGGAATTTCGAGCCTGATATTTTTTTTTGAGGGGGCGGAACAACTATTCAGGTTACTCAAAGACGCGGAATCTTTCGTCCTGCCGAGCGTTGGAAGTCCTGATTTGTTTGTTTGTTTATTTGTGATGAAATTGAATTTCGTGATTTATTATTGCAAATTGTACAAAACTCTCTCCACAAAGAGAATTTCTATTACTTTCTATATTGCGTATATCAGGACTACAACACTCCATCAGGAATTTCTCTCGATTTCGTATATTAATAGCACGCATGAGTAAGAAAATTAAAGGCAAATACTTATAACAACAACAATAATCATAGCTGAACAATCAATATCGCTCTGATGTTTCAATACAATTCAATATTTGTTTTCTTACTCACGAATATATAATCGGCCGAATTATGATTCAATAAACATTTCAATAATATCAACGAGAATCTATAGCTAAAATATGTATATATAACAACCCGCAGCCCCTAAAAAAATAACATCGTAATCAGACTCGAAATCAATCAGAATCGCGCGTTACACGTTCCCGGGCCTAATATCGGGTAAATCGAGTATACGTGTGTATTTTCCTCAAACAGGCTGTTATTTTTGTTCTGCTCATCTCTCGCTTTGTCTTATCTATTTATATTGCTTCGAGACGCTGTCCAAAGCCGAGCGCTAACGCGTTTTCAAGAAAGTACATTAAAATTTCAGTGTCTCTGTTTATACAACACACAGATTAGATTTGTTCTCTGACTAAAATTTTATTAAACGAAGGAAAAATCGCGATCCAGCACGTTCCTCGTCTATACATTCAAATTTTCCCTAACGTATACATAATATTAGTTATACACACTTACGAGCACCTTCATGCGCTTAAAAATCACTTGCGTCGCTATATATAGCTAAAACACTCAGAAGATATACTACTGTATACTGTGACCGTAGAAAAGTCGTCGCTTTATATAGTTATCCCTTCTTTCTGTCTATCTTGTGGGCGGCGCGGAACATAGGAACGTGCCGAGATCAACCGCGACTATATATATAAATCCATAAATCCGAAGATACAAATCGCTTCCTCGAATCTACCCCTCGCGAAGTATATTACGATGAGAGAGAGTATAGAGAAGTGAACCTCGAAATTTCGCGCTCGTTCGCTCGTTCTTGTACATCGATTGCTTTCAGCTTTGCTCGCTCCACTCTCTCTCTCTCTCTCTCTCTCTCTCTCTCTCTCTCTCGAGATGAATGTATATGTATACATGATATATATTGATAGGCGTTATGAGGTTTCTGGTTGCTCTCTCTCGTAAGAAAATTAAATTACTCTTTAGGAAGTATTCGCGTTGAAAGTGATATGAATAATATTTGTATATAGAGAAGTCGTTGAGTGTATTATATATGTATGTACAGCTCAAAGCTTCCAACACTGCATCTCTCGGAAAGCTCGAAAGTCAATCGCACTGTGATGCTGAGAACGCGTTGCGCTCGACCTCGGCAAGACTCTAGATATATTGTACATACATTCGCTCAGCAGACAGACAGGCAGACACTCGCTGATCAGACTCACACACAGAGATATTGGCTAAAACACGAAGCACGCGCTTACAAGCTAACTTTGGCAATATGCGATTACAAACCTAGCACAAACATTATGCGGAGATATAATAATCATATTGTATCATCATATTATATACTTAAATTGAGAGTTTGGCTACGTCGCGTCGGTTGTGTCTTTGTGTCGTATGTGGCGCTGCTATTGTAATAGAGCTTTTCTCTCTCTCTCTCTCTTTCTCTTTCGATATATTATAGAGCGTCGTAATACGGGCTGCGGCTCTGTATCCCTTCGTCGTGGCTGAGACAGAGACATTATACATATAGCAGCAGTATACACGTCGCTATAAGAAGACGAGGACAATAATATATATATACGCACTCCGAGCGGTGCGTCGATGTATACATAAGTATTACAGAATAATAAACTTAGAATCTTTGTTCAGTGTCACACAGCTGCTTGTATATATATATTTGTTTGCGCTCCTCCGCAGCGGTATATATACGACATAATGTGTGTTATAATAATAATAATAATAATAGTAATAACGTGTATGTATATGTGTCTGTGTGTATACATCATTGAAGGGCGCCGGGAGCGGATATACAACTTAAAATCTAAATTTCCTTTCGTCTCAGAGACTGCTGCCGAAGTCGCTCGATGTTCGCCGATCATTGTGCTTGACGTACGTCTCCGAGTATATGCTCTTCGTGCGGTCGTCGTACCTGCAACAGCAATAGCACGGGTTTCTCCCCGGGTGAGGAGAAAGACATGATGATATAAACGAGCTGCGTGCGCAAGACAGTCTATATATTACATGGCATCTATAGTGCATTTGTATACATTTATTATATAGAGGCGCTAAAAAGCTGCTGCGCTGAAGCATATGCGGTAGTGAGCTTATTTTGCGTTATGTTAATTGTATATGTATATATGACTACGTAGGGACTACTGCTGCTGTGTGGCTTGCGTTCACTGTATTTAATGAAACTATGATTTTTTACAGAGATTAGGGGCAAGTTAGTGTGCTATTATACTGGCGGTGAGCTAAAATTACAACGATCTCACTCGCGGATAAGCAAATGTATTTTAAATCGAGAGCGAATACGAAAAAACAGCGTCTAATTACACAGTCGAAATTATTCATGAAAATTCCAGCGATCGTTTGGTCATCAAGCGCGAATGCAATTTGACGAGCTGCGGCTGAGTAAGACATTCTCTCTCTCTCTCTCCTCGCCGGGGAGTGTATCGATCCTACGCCGCGGAATAAGGAAGTGACCTTATTGTCGTTTTAGGGATGAAAAGCCGATGCCGTCAGGAAAGCGGGCCGGCGTATATCCGCTATCAAATGCAGATGACGTTTTAATCGTTCCAGATTCCCGTTATCGGTGCTATTATATAGGTATACGTATACGACACACCGATGACGTTTTGGATCGGGTTTTTCCGATTATTATTTCGAGAGATCAAAAGCCGATGATGGACGGGTTAGTGCAGCGTTATTTTCCAAGCATGTGGTAATGAAGGAGATTCTTGGGAATCTACAATAGGGTTTTAATCTCGATGATGAAGAGATCAGCTTGGCCTGTTTTCACTCTATGTTATTGCGAAAATCGACAATAGCGCGACGTTAGCACGAATAAGCCGCCACAGCAGCAACGCTTTTCCTTCAAGCCTCTACAGTGAAGCCGTTATTAGTAATAATAAAGAAATGATCCAAGCCCGAAAATATTCTACAAGCGCTGCATGTATACATATGAGATAGAATAAATAAATAGCCGCCTCTAATGATGATATACCAACACACCGAGATATCGAGTAGTAGTATAAAAAAGCAAAAGCTGGCAACAAGCACCTTGGGCTCTCCTCACCTGAGCGACGGCCTACGGAAGTCAAGGGCCTCGAGATCGGATGGTTCGCGTCGGCAGAGCGAGCAGAAAGCGCACTGCAGAGTGTTCTTGAAGGCCTCCCGGAAGTCCCGGTTAAAGTAGGCGTAGATGATCGGATTGAGTGCCGAGTTGGTGTAACCGATCCAGAACAGAATCGAGACGACTATGTCGGGACACGGACACGTCTTCTGATCGCAGATCGCCGTTATCACGTACCAGAGGAAGAAGGGCAGCCAGCAGAGGATGAACGTGCCCATGATGATGCCGAGTGTTCGCGCTGCCTTGTGCTCGCGCTTCATCTTTATCACCTTTTGGTCCTTCGTCGGTGTGTGCAGGTGCTCCACTGCTCCGCTCACCTGCAAGTACGTTTTCGTCTGAACTTTACTATAGAAGCTCTAGTTCTCGTCTGGCTAACGCCTGGATTGGAATGTTTGCGAAGTTGCTAATACCCTGGCTGTTAGGGGAAATGCGCCGAACTCGCAAGATTTACAGCGCATCTACCCTAACAGGAAAATCGAGTTATTAAGCCTCACCTCGTTGAGCGTGAGCGTCTTGGAGGAGCCGCCGCCGCTGTTGAGCTCACCGTTGACGTTGTTCAGATCCCTACTTGGCCTGTGACTGAGCAGCATCGCGTTAGCCGTACGGCTGTGCATCTGCTTCTCCTGAGCGTTAGCCTCCCTGAAGATAGCCAGGTACATCATGATCATGATGGCGCAGGGTATCCAGAAGGATATGCAGGACGACATGATCGCGTAGCCCTTATTGACCTGCGAGACGTAAATTTGTTTTTTAACGCAGTGTCTCATCGAGAAAAAAATTTGAGAAAAAAAAGAAAAAAAATGCATAGCTTACCTTGAACATACACTCATTGGGATGAGCGTGTCGATAGAGGTCGTTCGTCTCGGTGGTGTACCAACCGTTGAAGATCGGTACGAAGGATATGATGGCAGGCGAGAGCCAGCATACGAGGAGCATGTAGCAGACGACGCGCTTCGTTATGCTAATCGGATAGCTGAGCGGCCTGACAATAGCGTAGTAGCGATCGACCGAGATGAACATGAGATGGAGGATCGAGCTTGTACTGAAGTAGACGTCCAGTGAGTTCCAGACGTCGCACATGAAGTAGCCAAAGAGCCACTGGCCTGTTATCTGTACGCTTGCGTTGAATGTCATGGCGAACATGGCTACTAGCATGTCGGCAAGGGCCAGAGACACGACGAAGTAGTTGGTGATGATCCGCAGCTTTCGATGCCTGATCACCGACACCATCACCAGCAAGTTGCCGAACACCGCTGTTAGTATTATCGTCCCCAGGATGCAGCCCAGTATTATCGCTCTGCAATCAGATGCGCGCAAGCTTGTATACATATGCCAACATTGATTTTCTATACGTGCATATATAAGTGTTGAAAAATGGCGATTTTTAGAGTGGGACTAATTTTTCCAACTCTCAGCGTTATAGGGCAAACTGACCAATAGATAGACAATATTTTAATTAATAATACAAGCAGATACAAGCAGATAGACGTAATATAAAAAATGGTTTGACTTAGTTTTACATAGTTCTTGAAGATTAAGGATAGTTTAGTTTAAAATCTTTCCTCAATGTTGATAAAAGTATAAAATGTGTCTATCTACTGGGCGGTTTACCCTATTTCTGCAAATAAGAATTCTCACACAAAGCCAATATTTTGTTTACAATTTTAATAACAAGAAAAAATCATAACCTGGACACATCGATGGGATCAGGATGTTCGTGGGCCGTGTGATTGGCCTGCTCGGCAGAGTCATTAAGTAGAACAAGGCCCATATCGGGGCCATTAGTCCCGAGTCCATGACTACTGCTACCATTGGCTGCAGCGACAGCCGCGGCAACCGCGGCAACCGCGACCCCCGAGACGTTCGTCAAGGACATGGCAATGTGTCGGCCAGCTGGTGACTCCTCCGGACTCCTTCGTTTCGTGTTGGCCCAAGCCTCGTAGGGCTTGATACTGCTGGCATGCGAGGATGAGGCAGCCTCTGGCGAATTTGGCATACTACGCACTTCTCGGTGAGCGGACTTTCTTTTCTCTTCCTGATGATTGTTGATGGACGATGACGATGTTGATGAACTGTTGTGGGGCTCGAGCTGGAATTTTTTTTTTTTTTTTTTAAAGACAGTTTGCTTAGTGGCTGGAGATAGGATTATATTGAGCTTTGTGCATGTATGCTTAAGTGTTTGCTTAGGATGGGGATTATCCCGTTTTAAATAAGGTATATACTGTACTCGGGTTTTTCTACTCTTTGAACGTCGTTTTCCACGAAAAAAGTTATTTCAAGCTCTTCATATATTTACGTCGTGTCAAATAATTGCAATACTAAAGCGACTACCAATATTCTTTTTCACTACAGAGTAAATCTCAAGAAACAATCAATCATAAAATCTAAAAAAAAAAATCACACTCACCTTTAAGTGACCGAAGAGCCAGCTCTCCGCGACCTCGCCGCGGTAGCCCTCATCGCGAGTAGCATCCGCTCGTCTATCCTCCTCACGACCCTCATAACCATAATCAGCTGCATCAGGTCTTCTATATACATGAGTTATACTACTACTACCACTACTACTACTACTGTTAGTAGTAGCCTCTAAAATCCTCCTCGACTTATCATCAGTCGCTTGTACAGTTTGAATCTGGAGAATCGCGAAGACGAGCAGCAGGCCTATGAGCTTGCAAGCTCTGGCGCCGCTGCCGCCGCCGCCGCTGCCGCCACCAGCGCCGAGGTGCCGGCGTGTGCGGTGCTGCGGCGGCCTTCGGCGTTCTGCCAGCTCAGCTGCGATCTTTGCTCTTGGCCTCCGCCGCTTCTGCTGATTCTGTTGCTGTTGCTGCTGCTGTCGCTCTTGACGCGTTTTTCTTCTTTTTCTTTTTCACGATTAGGGATGATGATGCTTGTATACCAATGCTTCTTCTGGAGAACGGCTGCAGGCTGGAATGAAGAAATAGGAGATTTAGCTAAAGTTTATTAGTTTTAGGATGTAAAGTTATACGGATGTGAAAAGACAGTTTAATTGCGCTGATGTTCTACTGGCAAACTTTACTAAACGGCAAAAATTATCTCTGATGTACATACACCCGGTGCATATCTTTTCTTACTTATATATATACGTTGTACAACTGCAGCTGCTGCTGTATGCGTGATTTATACCTACGGCAACTTTGCTCATTCCCCGCGGCGGAGATTGTACTATATAGTTTGAAAAAAAAAACGGGATTGAGTCGTCGCGTGACGAATCGTATACGCGAGGATGTAATAAGCTTACACGAGATATATAAGTTTAATCTCCTTTCGGGGATTTCGAAAATTAACTTTTTTAATTCAATCCGCTGCTCATTCTTCTCTATCGTATTGCAACGTCCTTAACAAGCAAGACATTCGGTATAAAAAAGGGAATTTTTTTGTCCTCCAATTAGCCAAGAATCCAAATAAGAGTATCTATAGCGTCAAAACAAAAGCTTCGCTGCCCGGGGATTTCGCCGCAGGTACCTTCTGTTCTCGAGCTAATCTGTCGATTTATCAACTCGGCTTCTCTCTTTCTCCCGTAGGCCTATAACTGTGCGAGGAAATCGATACTTTTTCTCTTTTTCGGCGCATTACGCCTGCGCCATATGTACAAGGGGAGAAGGACATATACCTATATATAACATCGCCTACGGCGATAATAAGATCTTTCTTTTGGTGAGAATTTTTGCGTTTTATCGCACCTGCGCTTTCGTCTTTTGAGAAAGAAAGAAAGAAAGATTAATGCTGATCGTCGGATTTTAGGGGGGTGAGGGTTATCCCTGAGAGGACTGACGTATGGTTGTCGCGGTTCGAGAGATATAAGGATGTTTCCGTGTGTTTATATACACACACAGGGAAGTATTCCGGATCGACGGCATGTAACTCTGTATATTGACATTTTCAATCTGAATTTTTACGTCTGGAAGATTTCAGAGCGTAGAAAATCAAAGAATTTCGTATGCATGAGAAATTCGAAAAATCTCGCATTTCAGATATATACCTATATCCAAAGTTTGTAGATATGGCAAAAGGCAAGAAATTACACTCGCTGCTCAAATATCCTGAGAGTAAACTTCTGCGGCAACTCCGCATTGTTGTCCCTAATCGACCCAAATACTCTCTGCTGATGCACTATGTATAGCTTATTAAATTTTCCTCCCGGATAAATCAAAAGCCTCTCAGTGAGATGCGTAATTGGGTCACCGGGATGAAGGCTCCCCTATTTTTCGTCCCCTGATATAATACACGTCCACGTCGAAGATCACACAAACACACATATACAGGCTCGTAAAATGAAATAGTAGAGGCAAAAGAGTGTGTATAGGGGATCGTCGATGATGAATATTCGCGAAGGAAAGCGAGAGAGAGGCTGTGTTTTTACGAGGAGCTTTTCAAGAGGAATGGGCCTAAGTGGGCGTGATGATGAAACGCCGCTGCATCTTCTTCGGTATTGAATTTTTCAGAAGTGGCTTTCGATCGATCTCCCTGAATACATACATATACGAGAAGTCTCGATTTTTTTTTTCAAAACCTTCTCGCAAGGGTTATACCTATATTAGGAAAAACTCGCTTGGGATTCATGGCGTGGTGTATGGGGAAAAAGTACGCAATCTATATGCGATATAAGTGGAGCCGGTGGGACGACTGTAAACAGATGTGCTTTTTCGCGTTATTGCTTCGAATTTTTTTTCTCTTTTCAAGACCGCACCAGATGCGAATCTGAGATATTGCTTGCTTCCATTATATACGAATAACGTTTGCTTCTGACAGTCGTATCTCGTATACATATACGCATCACACATACGCGCAACAGTTTAGCATAAACATTCCGCGCAATCTCGCTAATAGAGAAAAGAGCGGGAAATTTGAATTTATAGACTCTCGTCGAAATTGCTGCAGTCGGCCTCTGAAATGCCATTCCTCGAAGAATCCTCAAGATTGAATAAGAATTCTCGTTAAGCTTTGCGCATATAGGAGGGCTATTAAGTTCAAAATGAAATTTTCAAAGAATAATCCCAACGCGGAAGTACATAATAGTGTATTAACGCCCTATACTCTGAACAAAAAAAAATCACACAATATATTATAAGAAAGGACCAAAAGGATATAATGATGAGGCTTTACCGCGCTGTGCTAAAATAGCTCGAATTCTCAGACTTAATGTGGCCCAAGGTCGCAAACGACGACGACGACTACTACTTCCAAGGATCAATGTCAGCGAGAGAGAAGAGACTACTTGCTCAGGCCGTAATGAGAATTTCTCGCATTTTCGCGTATGTCTACGCGTTGATGCGAGAAGAGAGAAAGAGAGGAGTTTTGTATACGAGGAAAGACGTGGGCGGAGGCAAGTTATTGTTGGGAGAGGTTTCTTCTGTTTCTTTCCGCTCTGAATTATTAGGGCTGTTTTATTTTCGCTACACGTGTGTCTGTGCAGCCGCGTGAGGGCTGAATTTTGAGTCTTTTCTTTTTTTTTTCTTTCGAGGATTGCTTACAGAATAAATATCGCTGTGTATATTTTCCTCAAAAATCTTGCGCAACCTGTAAAACATTACGCCGCCAATAAAAGCACTACCACATGGACGACATACTTTGAAAATAATAAAGCTCTCGCGGCGGCCTTCGAATTTTTATTTTCGCCATCGCGGTGGCATTCCGCAACTGTCATCGCGATTTTCGACGTCGTATTTTCCTTGGCACGTGCCTTTCTCTCTCCCCCTTTCTCTACTGCGTCCTTATATTCGTGTCTAGAGCGAGCTGTATGCAAAATAATGGCGACACTTATGTGTGAACCCGTGTGATAGTCGTCGAAAGAGAGAGAGATTTGATTATCGAGAGATTTTTCTTGCGGCTGTGGGAATTTATATTTGGGCTTTCGGAGAGATTTAGGGCGTGTGATCGAGACGGGAATTAATAGGGTGAGGTTTTTTATTGTAATATACGTAAGGAATGAAAACGCTATTCTTATTCTAATGAAAGTTTATCGCCAAGTCACTCCTCGTGTCGTAAACATGCATTTGCCTAAAGTTACAAATATAGAGCGCACGTGCGCTCGAAATTTTTGCCACGACGTACTTTCTCGATTATATATACTATATACAAAGTTGCAGTGGGATGAGAAAATATTTAGAATTCCGAGGATGTCCGAGTGCAAATATTGACTTTAAATATATTTCTAATACGATGGGGGGATGAGTCAGTATTAAATTATTCGTTTGTGCGTAGTTTGTTTGATTCAACAGGTCATCAGTGCGTGAGTAATTTGTTTGAAAACGTCAACCGAATATAGTATATGTATCTCTAAAAATTCGATAAACTCCAATTAAAGCTCAATATCAATTAGCAATTCCTTCGCTCCTCCCGACGAGTCTTCTCTCCTCTCAACCCAATTCCCTTTTAAACAAGGGAAAAATCCCCTCGAGTCGCGCGAGTGAAAATAGCGACGTCGGCGCGGCGCACTCGACTTTAATCGAACGCGAATTACCATTGTTCTCTCCTACTGTATATATGTATATATATAGATGAGGCTATATGCACTCGAGCGATCGTTTACTTTATAAGACCTGTAAAAACAGACTCGCGGTTCTCTTTCTCTCTCATAATTTCAGCGGGGAGAAGGGAAACGAAGTCATTAGGAAGCCGTAAAGTTCAGGAGTCCGTCTTCGAGAGCTTTTGCGTGGATCTATAGATATTATTTTTCTTGAATTATATACCAAACGCGAATAAAGTCATCAACGCGTGGATTATGATTGAGTCATATAACAACAGCACTTTGACAATAGTAGGTAAATTTTATTGTTACCACGAGAGAATGTTCGAACACGAGCTTTTCAGAATCTGCACAAGTGATTAACGACTCTCGCTGTCACGGGATATATTCGAGCTGTAAGTGCTTGCTTTCGGATGGGCTGTTCAGTGAAGATCAAAAGGGCGTTTGATTGAAGTATATATATAGATCGGCATTTATTCAAAAAACTGCGTTGACAGACAAAAATAAATAAAATACATGTATATATATATCCCTCTCTTTTTTTTTCTCGCGTAATTTGCTTCCGTCACTGCACAAACGACGACGACAACACATAATATCTCCCGGCATAGGAGC
This sequence comes from Cecidostiba fungosa, assembly GCA_900474305.1. Taxonomy (NCBI): domain Eukaryota; kingdom Metazoa; phylum Arthropoda; class Insecta; order Hymenoptera; family Pteromalidae; genus Cecidostiba; species Cecidostiba fungosa. The sequence continues at coordinate 56,197 of UCOJ01000351.1, forward strand.
GCGACGCGCATAGCCGTGGGAATCACGCGACGATTCTCAATGGCGATGTATGTACACACTCGCGGCGGTTCGCGCAATTAACCGACTATATCGTGCTCCGGGATAGTTAAAAATAGATTTGAGGACAAATGCGCGCGAGCGCAATTATTGCGCTCTTTTTTCTCTCTCTCCTTTATTTCGTGTGTAGGTATATCGTATATATATACCTATACGCGGTGTCACAGCCGAATGTGGGCGTTCGATTTTTGATCTGGATAAGGTCGGCTTGAAATTACAGATGTCGGATAATACGACGGGTTGATTGGCCGAGTTCTCTTTTTTTGTGTTTGCTAAAAGTGCGGAGACACGCGTAAAAGGTTTTTTTATTCTTATACGTGTGGGGGGAACCTTTCGACGTGTAGTCTGACCTTTCGTGTGTTATGATCGAATCGAAAAAAAAAACGACGACGACGCAGTTGGAAATTATATACTCGTCGCTGAAAGCAATCGGGGAAAAGTTACGTAAACGCCGGTTGTTTCGACTACACGTACGCCGCTGCTAATGGAAATTTAATAACGCCACACGCATTTTGAAGATTAAAAAGATTTGATCGGGTAATTTCGGAGCGTGTATATATCGTTGGGTTTTTTTAGTGGCCGATAAGCACATATACATTATATAGTATACGAATAAAAAAAAGCTTTGAAGCCATTTGGAGAACTACACCTACGCCCGAAAATGAACACACACATACATCGCGCATCACTTACGTAACTTTCAATCAAAGACCGTTAAATCAAACGGCCAATTAATCAGGCGGCAAGCGCGCGAGCGCTCGGTGATTAACAGGCCGCTAATTATCCGATGATTAATGCCCCCGACGTCGCGAGGAATCCGATCGGCCGGATGAGACTCGATTCGCTAACTTGACAGTACGTATAGGATGACCGTATCTATATTTTTTTTAAACGAGAAAAAAAAATTTTTTTTACAATATTAGTTAAAAATAGAAATCCAACACGATCTCGGTAATGAAGCATTTTAGACGCAATGCCATCGGTGCAATAAAGACACGAAGCAAAAAGATTCGCACTCGGACGATCGAGATTCGTGAATCACACACGTGCGTGATGTGGTAGACGTATAATATAGTCTAAATTTTATAATATACCGTCTTTTTGCGTGACTATAACGAGATATTTTATAGGATACATTTCGAGTGGAAAATCACGAGCGATGACATCAGGGCTCTGATTTGATGAAAGATTATCTTTTGGTGGTGTCGCGGATGTATTGTATATATAATAAATGGAAGCATTTGCACTTCTATGCAACTCGGGATGAGTATGAGTAGTGTAACTTTTCGTATATTCTGGAGAGAGAGTGTGTGTGTGTGGAACAGTGTCGAGAGTTGTACTTGTACTTTCGAATTATCCTGATTTGATTATTCAGATCGGAGAATAGCAAAGCAGATTATTCAGATTAGGACACAGGAAGCAAAAGTCAATTATACCGAGCTCCCGCGCTTTTTCTGTATATTTTATCAAAGTTTTAACGTATTCCGTGATAATTATTGTTGCCGAACTCGCGGTAACTACTAATTTCAGTGAGAATCGATAAAGTTTATGCTACACTCGAAAATAAATAATAAACGCTGTGAAACGCTTTATCCGCAAAATAAAATTCTTAACAAAGTTGTATCCGTGTCTTTGACGTATCTTTAATGAATTCTTGTAGTACCTACGTCGCATGAAAATTTTGAGGCTTTAGCGAGTCGACTTAAGCCGGCTAAGCGCAGTTAATCGGATATCGGTTAACCGGTTTAAATTAAGTACTTTCCCGGGTATTAGGATTGTTTGCTTTTACAGATTCGGTTTACCGGAATATATATAATCGATTAAGTCTACCACACAAGTTTTGCCCAGAAATTTCGCGCGACCTCCCCCCCAAAAAAAAGATTCTAATCAAGGATTTCACTTCAAGCGCACACGTCCTATACTTCCGAGAAAATCGAGCAATTAGTTTGCAGAAGCACAGCGATGCTGGTATTGCCCAACCAAAAAAAATCTCCATAGAAACTCGTCTCAATTCAGCAAGCAAACCCACAGCTTCATTATCCCAAAAACCACCTTCCCATTCACGCCCAGTTCCATCCTAATACATAATACACATTTCAGTAGCAGAACACTAAAGCTTCTCCGCTCCCAATCGAATCCTTCATTCGAAATTCAGAGATCGTCCGTTCTATCTCCCAATTGAATCTACACCTCTCCGATGATCTAAAACGTTCTCTCTCTCTCTCTCTCGTCTTCGCCAGGTGTCATCCTGTAGTGGGTATAGCATATCAGGAGTAGGGGGATGGCTTTCGCGCGCGACAATGGAACAGAAGGCCAGAGGGGGTGGATGTTTCGTTTGGATTATGGAGATTTATGGAAATGTGGAACAAACAAAGCTTCGAGTGTGTGTGTCGCTGCTTAGGTTTACGACAACCGCACGAGCTGCTGCATGTATTTACAACGGGCTCTACTCCTACGTGATGGATGTAAGGAATCGGTTAGTTAGGGATGGCTACTGCTGTGTTGGGATGTATAAGTTTTGTTTGCTTGAGTATATAGCGAGGGATTGTTGATGCTACGGTATACTGGATGATTTTAAAGAACCCCTTTTCAGCTCTGACGAGAATAATATGTATAGAGACATTGTTTACTCGACGCTCTCCAAGTGTCTTGGATATTTTCTAGGACAATGAATTATGGATGGAGTTTTTTCTGGTTCACGCTGTTTGAAAAAAAAGGAAACAAATGCTCGCGGTTTTATTTTCGATTCTCGTTAAAACTTTTAATTGACAGAGTTGTATTCTGCGCTGCTCATCTGATGAGTGTAGTGTATAGGGATAAAAATATTTCTTTTCAATGCAGAACTTGAATTTGTTTCTCCGACTTCATCAGAAAAACTCCAGCAGCTGAAAAATTCATGACCAATCAAAACCCAAACTCTCTGTCCCAGCCGCTAGTAAATAACCCTTGCCCTTCTGCGTCGTCGCAGAAGCTAAAATACGCGGCTGCCTCTGGCGTAGACAGGAGGCCGAGTTTCTCTCTCTCTCTCTCTTAACCCATCCGGCAGCAATAAAGTAACTCTGCGCGTGTCACGGGCACTTCCACCGGCGCCGAGAGGATGTGTCTCATCGCTGCTACTATGGTATAGGTGTGCGAATATATGTAACGTACCCGGATAGCATGTATATATAGAGGTCTCTTTGGAATCCCGAAGGCGCGATCGATGCGTGGAAATGAGGACGGAGGGGTGGATGGCTTCATTTTTTGTTTGAAGGTGAGGCTGTGCTGTTTTTATCATCAAAAATTGAATGTGTATATATATATATAGGTACTTGTAGAGGGAGAGATGTAGGAATGAATGAAGACGGTGTTATGGAAATTGAGAGGCGAGGGAGATTTGCTGGGGGAGATTAGCGCAGATTAATGTAAAGGGAGGATCAAAGAAACTTAAGGGATTAAAAAGGTTCAGGAGTACGATATTCATCTTCGGCTCTTACAGGAGACAATATTTTACCGGGCTGTTTCTCTCTTATCGTTGCGATCTCGAGGTTGAGCTTTTTTTCTGTTGTTGTTGTTTTGCGTAATAGTGACAACTATAGCAATTTCAAAAGTATAACCGATCAGATATAAAACGCGCCTAAATTGCACCGAAAAATCTAAATTATAAAAGAGTGCACTTATCGCCCACCGAAAAATGAGAAAAACCCTCGGTTAAAGTCGTTGGCGCGCTAAAAGCGCGATGACGCAAGTATATAGCCGCGGCTATCTTAAAAAAAAGCTTCGGCTAAATGAGCTTTCAGCTCGTTGTTTTTGTCGCGTAATGCACTGTTGCCGTGCGTTTAAACGCGAAATCATTATGGACAACTGACGCTCATCGGACCAAGCTGTTTAAGTACCGGCTGTCTTATACCAGTTCTTGACATGATCTACTTGGACGATTCGGTGATAAAAAGAAGCAGTGCGCGTAAACATCACTAATTTTGTTTATCGAGGTCAGCATCGCGAGTATAATAATATCGGAGAGATTGTAGTCCTGGAATTAATAGCAATACAAAGCGCATAATGTGAAAAAGAATATAAACAGATTTATTGTCGCGGCTAATTCCCCTTCAATCAAGATAAACGAAGCTTTGACATTGTTTTCAGTCTTATTTCTTGCTTCTATCTTCGGATTATAAGAGTATAATAAATGGAGTGTGATGCATGGAGCATTCGACTAATCTACCGAAATTTTGATTCATTCGGCCCATATCCGCGATGATTTTGCGTAATTAATAAGGATTTATGACACGGAAGTTCTTCGCTTATATACTCTATACTATAATATACACACCCACGCAATGATTTTTTCTTCAAAGTAATATTGATGATGTATATTACCGTGTTGCCGGAATCGTGTCATGCTCGAAGATGCGCACTTTTCATCGTCTCTATTAACGTAATTGACTCTCCGCGCGCTTGTTTTCTATATAAAGCTCGTTCTCATTGTCTTCCAAACTAACTGATATTAATCGTTACGTAAGATAATTTCCTGGTCCTCATATATGCATCAAAATCTCGTTAATCTACTTCTACACACACTCGTCAGCTCGAAAATATAAAATCGATATATTACGAGGGGAAAAGGCGCCAATTTTGAAACGTCACTTATATACATACAGGTATTTCAGCAATTAACGAAAGGATCTTCCATTATCCGAAAATACCTGACGACAACTACATACAGCATCATCATTTTGGCCAAGAAGAGCATGACTCCGTGAAATTCCTCCGGCTCTCGAGAATCAATCTTAATTACGGCTGTCAAAACTGCAGCGCCGAACAATTACAACTCATTTAAAAGCGATTAATCAGAATAATGAGGGGAGGAAAAAACTTGGCGAGCCGAAAAGAGTATTTTATTTTGCAACGCAATCGATTATGCGTGTGTGTCTATATTGTAACGACTACAGTCCGCGTCATTTATCATCGACTCGAGATGAAAAAAAAAGCAAACGAGCCGATGAATCGTTTGTTGCCGTCAATTTGCAGTTGATACAATGTATATACGTGGAAACAATCAAAGCCAGTCACGTGTGTATCGTCGTCGTTGAAGCAATAATGAATACGATTGTTAATTAGAAACTTTCACCGAGTAAACAAATTGTGATCGATTACTCGTCCAGTGTAATTGCGAACTTTATCGGAATGGTTTATATATTTTTTTTTTTTATTTTACTGGATGATGGTTGATTGTACATACATTTTTTTTAAATTTTTAATATCACGTTGGCGACTTTACGCAATCGCGAGAGTTACGTAAAGTGTAACATCGAGATCCGTTTGCTTGATGATATGACGAGAGAGAATAACAACATTTTTCCTCGAAAAGGATCTAACGTGGAATTATACTTTTGATGGCTTTTCCAAGTTTTTCACAAAAGCTTGATTCGACGATATATTACGTAGTACTGATGCGTTAATCGAAAATAAATGCAAGTATATAAGGTTATTAACGTCGCTCGAGACTAAAAATATCTCGGATGTTTACACTATAATTTCTTGCGAGATTACTTTTATTATTTTCCGATACTACAAATACTATCTTTTAAAATATGTAGTAAACTCGTGGTATTAACCTGAAATCTATGTCATATGAAATTTATGTGTCTCATAAAAAGTCGGAAAGTTATATACTACTATATTGAAGCTCTCCCGTGCAGTGCGTACGTACTTACTGCATATACGTATACGTTGAGATTTGAAAGAAAAATTACATACGATATTAAAATAAAATCATAAACTACATACTTTATATCTACGAGTGTCTTCTTTACGGTCTGTATCAACGACGTTTTCGCAAGTGCTAATTGGGTACATATCTATACGTCCGAGTATAAAATAAAATTTTTCACGTGTAAAAATACAATTTTCATTGCACCCGCATTGAAGATATTCAACAAAGATAAACGGCTCAGTCATTCATTTCATTCGTCGGCCGAAATGTCCGAAAATCTGAACAAACACACACACACACACGTTCCCCAGAAAAGAGATAAACGATTCAAAGGCAGAATATAAAATGGAATTTAAAAATGATTCTCTGACGAATAAGCAGAACGAGTCGCGAAATTGGAAAAAAAGAATACACACACACTGTACAGCGCGAGAGGAATAAATCATCCGCTAAAATATTCCGTCTCTTGTCTCGCGCTGAAAACTGGAAAAATATCGTGCAAAATAAATAAAAGGCGGCCGGTCGGAAAAGAGACTTTTCACTTTCAGAAATTGGACCACACACCGTTCCTGCTGCTGTTGCTGTATATATACATATCTATAGATACATCTGCAAAGCAAATGCGGAATATACGCATACGTGTATGCTGGGAGAGAGTGAGAGCTTGTCTCACGCGCTTGTATGTGGTTTAAACCGGCTCTTTTTCTCGCGGTAAATACACAGGCGAACGCTCGTCTCTCGTATATAATTCCACGCGTATACTTTTCGGGGATTTCGTTTTTGCGCTTCTTTTTTTGTCTCTTCGTTTCGACGCTCGTTCATTTGCGGGGAGAGTATATAGAGCGAGAGAATAAGGGGCAGATTATGAGAGACTGTACTGAATGATTTCACACGTTTTTTGGGGGTTTTAATTAAACCAGTATGCGTTACTGTACTTTTAGTTTGAAGCGTATTTTTTTTTAATAAAACAGGTGCCATTAGAGAGATGTCATCGTCGCTAGCCAGGAGAAAGGAAGGTTTTTCATTTCCTAACCTAGAAAAAACAATCAACTCTATTCTGACTTGAGGTAAAAACCTTTCACATAAAACATGTAACAAGTATCAAGAACGCGCGAGATGCATCTGAAGTGTCTACACCAGTATAAAATCGAAATTGAAAACCGACGTACTCGAATTAGTGCAACCTCGGTACGCGAATAAATACGGGCTCCGAATCGTAAATTCCGCGGGCGACACCTCCATCATCCGCCAGCACTAGCAGCGCCATCTATCCTTACATTCTCTCTCTCTCTCTCTCAAGTCCCCGGGTGTTACCAGTTAGGAGCGCGAAATTAACGGCGAACTTCATCCCTCCCGGGTCGCTTAACGAGCCGCTACGAAATTGTTTATTCGCCCGCTTGCGACTCCGTATATATAATCAGTCGATCTCTCTCGCTCTCTCTCTCTCTCTCTCGGCGTAGTCTCGCCCGCGATAACTAACGAGCGGGTATAACGATCGCGCGACACTCTGTTGCAGCTGCAACGGATTCTGCTGCAGACTTTGCGCGAGCGGCCCTCGTTATATGGCAGAATCGATGGAGCCAGTTGGTACTACTACTACTACTACTACCTATATATAGTCGAGAGTCGTTTGAAAGCTTCGTTTTGCGTAGGCGTTAGGAGTGTTTTTTTTTCTTAAAGAGATTGCTATTACACGGTGTAGTAGTGCGTAGTTTCGGAGGTCTTTGCGTTAAAACCGCCAAGTGCTTGTGATGCAGTTTTAAGGCTGAATGTATAAGTTGCTAGTTTAATTTTAATACACGAGAAGCCCCTACGACGCATCCCAGCTGAGTTAAGGTCTTAATAAGGCTTAATTAAACTTCAAGTTAACCAGACAATAGCTTAATTCGGATGAAACTTACGCCATAACGACTGCTATATATCATACCTCAACCGCAGAGCGAGTGAAGACTTAAAAGACGCGTTCATTTGACAATATATTATAGTTATACGCGTCTCTTGCGTCTATTTACGCTGACGCGATATATTCGCTTTGAGTTGGGAAACTCTCGAGGCAATAGAGGATTGAATTCGGAGGAGCATCAATTATACCGAATCGAATGGCGAACTATCGAAGATTTGGCAAATTAAGCGTTATTCCTCGAGAGCAGACCGCAAAACTCCAAGTGCCGATAAAGTACCTGCTCACGATTCTCTAGGATCGATAAATTGGCTTTTAACGGCGTTACGAATGATTAATTCAACCCCCTTCTGCGTTTGATTAAAAATGTTGATGAAAGCTGTGATGGATAGGGTGCGGAAAGCTCGGATTTTTCCGAGAATGATATTCATACTCGGGCTGTATAATATCGTATAAATACCAGCAGCAGCAGCACAAGTTTGCGATTGCGCACATCAATCACAAGTTACTCGCAAGGCGGTGAAAAAAAAATTCCTTAATTTTACGCTAGATTTAAAAGAAATTACGTTTTCCCCCGCATTAGGAAGATGTGAAATCTGGGTAAACCCGGTCGTTTTCTACTGCTGATGGTTTCTGGGTTAAGCTATATATATATATATATATATATACTATATATCGTTTCCACAATCATCACGATTAATTTTTATTTTCTCTCCCTATTCAAGCATTGCAAGCTTCTCTCAATCCCGAAAATATCTTACACCGAAAACCGCAATCCTTCCCAGCTGTGCATACCAACTCCTCTCTCTCGTATATTTCGCGCTCATAAGAGGCATTTCGCTGCGAGTAATTGCCGCGCGCTCTCGCGGATTGATTGGGGACTAGGCCGTGGCATCAGAGAGAGAGAGAGAGAGAGAGGTTTCGCCTGGCGGCGGTGAATGCTTTGGTGATTAATGCGTCGATTGCTTTCTCCATTGTGTGTGCGTGTGCTTGCGCGTCTGGATCTCTCTCTCTCTCTCTCTCTCTCTCTCTCTCTCTCTCTCTCTCTCGCTGTTGGTTGTTTGTTTATGGGTTGCATTGATTGCGTTACAAGCACGCGCTTCTCTTGGTGTACCTATGTGTGTATGAGCGAAAGAGAGTGGGTTTATGCGAGCTTTGAATGTGGGTTAGAGCTTGCGCGCGGTTTGAAAGTGTGTATAGTTTGTGTGTTTTGGTGGAGGAGAGTCTTGGAGAGCGAGATGAAAAAGAATTATTTCAACTGAAGAGAAGTATAGATATATATATTTCGGACAAACGACAATAGCGAAAAGGAGACGGGTAAAAAGTAATTGGAGTTTCTAACTGCCGAACACTTGATGTTAGCACTAAACGCTTGCAGTAAAAACGATTTTACTCCCTCTTTCTCTCCTGAGTATATATACTTGTGTGTCAAGTGTTTTGCTAAAAATGTTCCTCGAATATATCTGCTCTTGTTACGTTTATTTATGTACATATAAAAGGGTTGATGGAAATTTTGAATTGTAACGTAAGAAGAAACTTTTTTACGTTGGCGAACTGAAATAATTACAGAAGTGGGACGCAGGTGAGACGCAAATGATTGTTTTGTAATTGAAGCTCGATGGAAAGCTTTCTCCGCAGAGCTTTTTTCCATCGGCCAGAGGATGAAGAAGTGCGATTGATAAAACTTTTCATCTCGGCGCGAGAGTAAAATAAAAACAAAATTGCGCGGGCGTAGCTGAAAGCCATCTGTCTGCTCTTCATTATTTCGTATCTCTTCGAAGAGCAAAAAATAAAAGAAGATATTTTAGAGATAAAAATATTCGAAAATCGATCTCGTCCAGTAATTCCACTCGACAACAAAGAGAGTCGTTCTAATTAACGACAATCAACATCCCAGGCGTCCAAAAAAAGAGAGGTAAAAAACTGCTCCTCAAACGCTTTAACGGCTCGTCTTTTTTGCTCGTAACGAGCTGGCAAATCGAGCCGGCCCCCGCGTGTACACACATAAAAGGAACTTGATAGATCAAAGAACACGAGCCGCTGATCCACGTCGAAAAGCGCATATTTTCTATATATCCATATCCTACCGACATTTTTCATAATGATATATCCTTATTTTTTGCTACGATGGATTTGCTATGGAACTTTGAGGAATCGATGCTTGGACTTTCTGGAGATGAATGCACGAGGATATTCGATATGTGAAACGAGAAAGATCTGATAGAACGTTTTACGTGACGCGTGAGAATTCGTTGTGTGAAAATATGAGGCTACATTATGCAACTTACTCGGACGATAACATACGGCTGACTCTCACCTGAAACATAAAAAGAAAAATATACGGATTATAACGAGGCTCTACTCGTATATAAGTGTGTATTTTAACGTTCCTACAGTACAGTCGAACATAAAAAGGAAGGAACGGAAAAGCGTAAAACCTCAACGACGCTGATTAGCCAATTACGAAAGCATCAGTTGTAAATTATTCGCGAACCGCGTGTGTTCTAAAATTCAACGCTAAAACCGTGTCCAAGTCCGCCTTGAGCTAGAAATAGCCGTTATCGATCAAAACGTACCTCCCTAAATAGAACCTCCCCCTGATACAATCCTCTAATAACCCTTTCCTCCAAACAAAAAAAAGCAAGAAGACACCAGAAAAAAAGAAAAAAAAATCCTCTCTCTCATGCCAACTAAAACACAAGGTCCCATTCTCACTCAACTAATGTCATACATCAGCCAGCGCTTCTACTCACACACACACACGACATTATTTCCGACCTCTCTCTCTCTCTCTCTCTCTCTCTCTCCGCGTCATTACACACTGCACACGCTTATCTCTGTCGGGGCCACACGTCGGTTTGGGCCGCGGCTCACGAGCGAGGTGTCATTACCGAGAGCTATGCAGTTCATTGTCACGGTTCAAGGTGTTGTGTGTAGTATATAGCGGACCTTCCGCGAGTGAGTACTTATTTCGAGCGCGCGAAATCGATATATATGCGCGCGGCTGATGCAGCTGCACACGTGACTATAATATCGACGCGCGCGTGTGGAAGAGGGGCTTTTAAAGAGAGAGACGCCGGAAGCAGCTTAGCGAGGAATTCGGGGGAGTAGAGGATCGATTCTCTTGCTGCTAGCCTTCTTTTACGGATGAAGGTGAAGTTCAAGTGTGTGTACGGCTGCTTGCTAGATAAGCTTCGAACGATTTTTTTTTTCTTTTTACTCTAGGGACTGATGGAAAGGGCTGTGTTGATGGTGTATGGCCTTGGTGCGATGCGATCGTTTTAAGTATAAAGTTTTCTTTGTTTGTAATGGAAAATCGTATTGTTTTCTAGGTCGCCGGCGTGTGAGACAGGCTGTAATTACGAGCGCGCGCACGTGCACGTCTTTTAATATTTACTACTTCGCTGTACGTATCAATTTTCCGAAGCGGCAACATTGTATTGTACTTATTAATTTAAAACAACTGTATATACACACACGTTTCCTTAAAACGAATCGAGGGTAAAAAAGTATCTCTTTTTTCACCTGTATACAGAACACAGCTGTAAGCTCGCAAGGTTATAGACTCGCGAGAAAAATCGAAAAGAGAAGCTATCGGCGAGAGAGCTTGAAAGGACAAGGGTAAAGAAAATTGAGTAGCCAGTATATGTGTGGTGTGTGCGAAAGTGCCACTGCTTCGATCCTTGTCTCGCTAATTTTTCGCCTTGGGCTCGCGCGAAGGCCAGAGACAATGAGGAGATTATATACGTGCTTCTCGGCTGACCCTATACATGTATATATGCGGAATAATAATAAAGAGCTGAATAGCTCGAGCCAAAAACTTTAAATACGCGACGAGCCGAGGAAACTGACGTAAGGGTAAATAGAGAGACGGCTGCCAATGCTTGGCATTTTTTTTTTATCCTTTGGGAGGTTTTTTTAGGAAGTGATGCGTAGGTGGATTGCGTTACTAGGTGTGAAATGAATTACGCAGTTTTCTTCCGGTAGGTAATGAATTTTCTCTGTACACGATTTCTATTTTCTCAATACATTTATATTGCTTAACTGATTCATAAGTATATTATAATTATGCTTCTTCCCAGAGTAAAAATTTTTTCCGCAAAAGGGCTGGAATAACGTTATGAAATCTCGAGGGAAAAAAAATTTGTTCAATTTAAAACTTTTATCCCCGCAAAAAGTCAACGAGCCGCAAATAAAATATTTGCGGATTCTTAGGGGTATAAGGCGAAGTCTGTATCGGCGACTTACGCTGGCTCTCGAAACTTCTGCGAGTGACAGGGCAGAGACGAAAGGAAGAGATCTCTCGTAAACAAAGAGGATTAAGACTAGAGTGCATCAGCGGCGGCTTTGATGCGTACACGTGCATTTTTTTTTGTCATGAAAAAAAGTTACGGTATAGTGGTTTTACAAGTTGATCGATTTTGTAAGATTGAATTTTGCTCGTATACATATAAGTCTACAAGATGTTTCGAAAGTACATTGGCGACTGCGCAGAATATTCTGGTAATTTGTCGTTATTGATTAGTCTCTCGAGAACATACAAAGCTTTATTCCTATAAAGATGTGCATAATTGTAATGTCGCGCGGAGCGTTTGGCAGAGCACCAAAACAAAATAACTATATACACGCACCGTGCGACCGTAGCTATAAATAGAAAACGTACTTTAAAATCAGCATTATTATACTCCGCTGTATGACACAATGGAGTCTCAGTAGCAATTTCACTTGCTTTACTACGTCCCATCAATTATTAATAAATTTCAACAGTTTCTTTTCCGGCCACTTATCCCCGCAAAGCTGCAGTTAAAATCTCAAACGCAGAGCCTCGACAAAAAAGAAAGAGGAATAGCTGTGGTATTTTAATTAAAACGTCGGAAAAGTAAAAAAAAAAAAACTTCTCGACCGTCCTCTACACACCAGTGCACGGCTCAAAGAAACGCGAGTGCGAGGGAGACGATTGAATTCGAGTAGGACTTTGGCCGACGTCCTCCCCTTTATACGAGGCACTTTGGTCCGCCTGAATCCCTGCGTCATTTACAATTCGAATCGGCTGGGTTAGCTTTCTCTCTCTCCTCGGCTTCTCTCCTCGAGTTGACAAATAGTCACCGGTTGACTTTTACGCTCGTCTGTTTTTAATCTTTATAAATGATTGCGCACTCCTGATTTTTACGAGTTGATCAATCTCGCGTCGTGACTGTTAATGTTGTCCGAGTATATTATAGTCTCTGCGTTGTTGGTAAAATCGATTATTGGACGTTATTTAGGGAGGTCATTTATTATCACTTCCGCATTTTTGGAGTAACAAAATATATATAGCTTTATTGTATTGGCTTGTTGTTAAAATAGACAATTATACGAGGCAGGGCGTTTAAATTATGTCGTATTATAATATTCATATATAGAATATCAAATGAATTAAATGGATGTTTGTAATAATAACGCAATTTCGTACATGCGAGAGTTATGCAGAATTCCGCGAATCTCGTCTACTTCATCATACTCCCGTCAACAATTACTCCTGCATTTCAGATTATTACGAAATATCTACTCCAAAATTATTAAGCAGTTTTATTTAAAAATAATTATACATAAAAGAAGAAGATTTTCACCCCCTTTTTCTGAGCGCAAGAATCAAAAGAGAGTACAGAGCTTCTAGGCGCTCGAGAAATTCATGGTATAAAAGCGTATATATATACCGGTCGCGCGCGCGCTTTATAATTGGCAATTTCATCTACCAGCTATATGCAATTCAAAAGAGTGAGAGAGAAAGGATTGATTTATCGAAAACTGACAAGGTCTGCTTAACCGCGTGCACTACTCCGACAAAATGTATGATTCGATCAGTCGCTGGACGCGCGGCTAAAAAAAGGAGACCGGCCGAAAAAATTCGAGAGCATAGTAGCCCGGATTGATTTTTCCGCGTGAAAAAAACCCTCTCGATTCGGTATCTAGAGCTCGAGTTATCTCCGATTACGCGTTTATTTTTTGTTGTTTTTCATCTATGTCGATTAATCAGATGGACGTATAGTAGGTATATGCTTTTGAAATTTTAATTCAAGCGTCCGTCAAAATTGAATTTTTTAATTAAACGCTTTCGCGAAACGTCACTGATGCTTTAAATAATACATAACGTAAACGGTCATTTCATCTTTTGCATAAGTTATTCCTAGGGCTTCTCCAATATGTAAGTCCGCATTTCATCATACTTTTAAGTCTTTCGTACATTAAGATAATAATACGAGCCTTCAAAGTGTTTAGATCGTTCTTCCTATACTTCAGTTACGACTAAATCCCACGTATAATACATTATATTCCTCGTAAAATAAAATCAGTTAAACATGCAGCATCCCTCTCAACACATGAAAATCGAGTAAGACAGCACAATACATATGTATATTTAGCCCAGCAGCGCCCTCTGTTTTGAGAGAAAAGGCGCTGCTGCACGCGCGCGTCGTCGACTATCGGATTTTAAACTCGAAACACGTAGCTTTAATGGCTTCCTACCGCGAGCACAACAGAATGCTCGAGAGAGCTGTGCGAACACGAATTTTTTTTTTGCTATACTTGCTTTTCGACGCGAGGATTATTAAGGCAGATAACGAGAAGGGCTGAATTTCAAATATCCTCACAGCTGTATACGTGATAGTTGCGTTTTGTTTGCTTATAAATCAGCGATTTTATTTGAAAAAGCATGAACTTTCAGGGTGAAGAGTTAATTAAAGTTTTTTTTTATCGGACGACGCTTATGTACTAGAAAAATTTTAATTAATTTACCCTTTACGGGCTTTATACAGGGATATGAAATTAAAGTGTTGCCAGTGTCTCTTTGTACAAAATAATAATCCCAATCGGCCAAACAGATTCTCGGCATAATTTACATCTCTAGAGACATTACAATTTCCCCGTCCAATTCGGCTTTGACCGGGACGCACACGCATCTGCTGTCTCAGCAAAATTCGGACACGCTCTTTTTCACGTGCGATAATTAGAGCGACGCGGATAATTTTGCGTGACAGAGAGGACGTTCGCGTAGTCTGCTTTATTTTTTAGGGAAATTGTGAAATATAATTGTCTGCTTGGCTGGTTTTTCGACGGCGCGTTACAAAGGCGCGCGAGAATTGCTTTGACCTCGGCGGGAATATCAAATTTTCTGATTTTAGTTTGGTCATTGCGTTAGTGGCTTTTCATTTTGGGAAAACGAGAATAAAAATGATATTTTAATTGTGATACCGAACTTGATAATGATGGTCACAAGCGATTAAATGAATTTCATTTATATGCTTTGTATGATCGCAAATGAAATAATTTTATAAAAGTATATCAGTTGAATTATACCGGGTCGGGCACTACTGCAGGTGACGTGCTGGTCTTCACGAATCAGGAATCAGAAAAAGTCCGTCGTATGACAGTTATAGCAAGAGTGGCCCAACAAAAGGCAGTTTTGGCATAGGTGATAAACCGCTATACATATATGTACTGGGCTCGCATATGGCGATGAGGGGAAATAAGAAAGCGCCTATGCGCCACCTATCGTTTCTGGCCAGAGACACGCAGAGTTTAAGCGGTGGGAGAAGGGCCAGTCCAAAAGTGCTATACTCTGTTTTGATACGTATACGCACACAAGTTGAAATTAAGTTTAGGTTAAACTCGCAACAGTGTTTAATAAAAATTTGTAAATTTTCACTTTTTGAGGTTAGGAATTGATGCGAACAAACAGCTAATTTTTTAAAATAAAGAATTCACTTCGCTGAGCAAACGACGATCACGACAACGCTTCACCGCGTACAAAAGGGTGAAATTCAATTAATAGACGTTCTCTACACAACCGCTAATGTCCAGTGACGCGCGCAGTAGTTTTGCTTCAAGCACAATTTTCCTAATTCATTTCGTCTCTCGTCGAAGCGTGAAATCGTCTGCACTGCGTTAAAAACGTCCTCCCATGCATCAAGCGCGTTCTGATCTCTCTTTTCTTCTGTTTTTCAGAAAGTAATGGATGGAGGCGAGTCTAGTTAGGCGTGTTTCGTTCTATTTCAGTGGGGAATAGATCTCATGGCTTGATGCGTTTTTGTACGTTTTTCAGCTTGGCTCTGAGCTTTTCTCTCTCTCTCTCTCTCTCTTTGCGAGAGAGATGCAAAGATTGCCAGGTTCTTTTTTTGTAGGTGAGATGATTTAGGAGATAATTCCGATGCCTCGTGCGTGGTCTGGGCTGCAGATTCATTTTGTAATGGAAAGCTTTATTTTTTTTTGTTGTTTTGCAATGAGAAAGAATTCCCGTTATATATTGTTTCGTCAATTACGCGTTAAAAATCAGCGGGAAATATCAATGAAACGTGCCTCCTTTCGATGACTCGGTGTGCAAGTGCAGGTCAGTGAACCAGCTTCGATCGCGTTTAATTAATCTCTTTAAACGTCTTTGAGCGTATTATTTCACGCTTCACGTGTTCTCTCTTGTGTGTGTGTGTATGACATTAAGAAGATAATCGTAATGCTATTTAATCAGTCGTACGATGTGTGCAGCGCATATACTTGCGGAAATTTCAAAAGTACCGAATAAACAATCGATTCTTTCTATCTCTATACACACTCCAAAACTGCACTCTCCCGGAAACAAAAACTTTCCCAATCTCTCGCTCTTCCCCCCTACATATATACGGTCAAGAAAATCCGGCCGCAACTTTCCGGAAAATCCTTGAAAACTTCCCCTCCACACACACATACATACATATACATCCCACACAAGAGCTTTCACACTATATAAACTCGCAACGGAAGCGGACGTATCAAACTATACCGAATCAGCGGCTCTTTTATATGTTTTATCAGAGGAAAAGCCGAAGCGCTGTGCGAATATTCTCACTAGCTTTACCTTGACAGAGAGCGAAGCGGAATTGCAAGGTTAGAGAGCCAGCACGAAAAGTTCGCCGCCGTCGCCGGCGGCGGCCTTTATTTTTAGTCGTCGTAGTCGAGCGAACGGCAGTTACCTAAACGCATAAAAGCTTACGTAAGAGAGCTTCGTTCCGCGTTGAAGCTAGAGAAGAATGCCGAGAGAGTGATGTGTACAGGTGTAATGCGATTTCGAAAAGTCGATTTGAATAATATCTCAGTTGCGGCGCGCGCTACTGTCGCCTTTAATAACCTTATGTAAACGAACGAGAGCTTTCCCGGGTGAGAGTGTGAGATATTCTATATACTCAGAAATCGGTGATTTTCTTTTTTCTTCCTCTGCGTCGCGGTCTTTTGTTCGACTGATGATGGGATTAGTTAATTGGATGTTACGCAAAGCGATTGTCGGATTTAACTGCGCGTGTCGATTTGTCAGGCTATTAAGTATGTGCACACAGACCAATTTATAACGAGAACGAAACAAAAAAAAAGTCACACGATTATTTCGATGGAACAATATATATCTCATCCAAACAAAGTGATATCATCTCTCGGATTTTCCCAGTGTAATATATACCCTCTTTCTATAAGTGCACTCGCACCAGCGTCGACAGATCAGCCCCGCAAACAGTTTCAAGAGTCACGCGACGTCGACTCCGGAAACCATAGAAGAAAGTCGCGGTCAGTCATCGTATATATATACCCTTTTTCTCTCTCTCTCTCTCCATATGTATACGTGTATATTTATAGGTAACTTTTTGCAGTGTTAGAACATAGGAAATCCGCGCAGGTGTGCGAAGGAATTTCTCATCGGTTTTTCGCGCGTGTGGGTTTTGCCTGACGCGTGATTTATCTTGCCGCCGCCGCCGTCGTCTGCGCGCTTGGATAATAGATCATAAGAGCGATTCAATGAGATTTCGAGTGGGAGATGAATCGTTGAATTATTTACGTTTATTATTCGAGCTCTGTGGAGGTTGAGTGAAATTTTCTTTGGGGTATAGAGTAGTGGCTGCTTTTCATGTGCGCGGAGACCAAAAAGTATTGTACAGTCGTTTAAAATATACTGCATATTATAATTCATGTTTATTAATACACTCGGAGTAGCCAATGTTCTATTGTCCAAGTCGAGTTTGACGATGATTGTAGAGCGAATTTGGCAGAGCCGGCGATATTTAAATTTACGCGCTTTATACACGTTTGTTTTGAAAGTCAAAAATAGACGTCCGATAAAAATGTTCACAAAAAGTGTATATATATATACATCTCATCTCTTTTTCAATTTTACGCATCGGTCAAAAAGCCCGCGAGGCTGATATCCGCGCGGCGAAAAAGCCGCAGTGTAATTTGAAAATTGGAAATGTTGCCAAGCTCTCCTCTCACTGCGGCACTTGACACACACTGCAGCCGGGAATCCCAGTACCATTATTATATACACCCGAACGTTCGGTCAAAATTTTATTTCGACTGTAATGCAGCCTTTGATCTTTAAAATATACGATATGAGTATAATAGTTTACGTAAAGTATATAACTCTCGAAAAATCAATTTTTTCTTTGAAATCTGCCGAAAGCAGCTCCGAGAAAAGAATAGCAATATAAATGTATCTTTCCGAAAATAGAATCAGTAGGTATATACCGAAAATCAAGGAAACCGTCGCAAATGGAAACACACACACAGCGAATAAACGCGATTACGCAACGAGATGACCGTCGCACCGGAGGTAGTAACACGAGAGCTACTAATGCTCTTGTCCCTTGACTGGATAATTAGGTGCCAAGCTTTCGGTCTCTCAATTTTCGAGATTTGCTTCGGTGTGCGTCGAACACAGCTGGTGCCGATTTCGGAATATGGTCACGAAGAAAACATTCCAGTAAAAATAACCTTCCAACGACGTTGTTCTCGTTAAACGAAAATTTCCTTCTATACGCCGTTTCAGCCATATCAACGCCGTAAAATCTTTGATTTCACCCAGTATATATGTATTCCAAGGACCTCTACAGTCGTGAAAATTAAAAAGCATAGGAGATATCAGCCCGGAAAATCTACTCGGGTGTGTGGCGAATCCACGTTAATTTCGCGAGAATATCGCTCGGCTGGCTTTTCCTTTCTTTTTATCCTCTGGCTTCGCTAAGCGAAAATACGTGTGCAACATACGCGCTGTGCTCTGTTCGATTATCGTCCGAACAAAGTGCCTGGAAATTCACGGCGTGTGTGTGTGTGTGGGTTTGTTAATAAAGCCCGGATTTTCGTATGCACACGCAGTCGCGCAGATGGCTGGATACTTTGTTACTTTCGAGTTGATTTTTCCTCTTTCGAGAGAATATATTGCTAGATTTGTTCGTTTTGAATATTAAATTAATTTATTATTTAGTTATTGTTCTCGTAATGTAAACTCTTAATTCAGTGTAAACACGATATAAATAATGTTGAGCGTTTGGTACGCTAAATTCGGATTAAATTGAAGCTTAATTATATATGAATTCCGTTTATTACTCCGAAATCGGCATCATAATAGTATAATTAATAGTGTACCTATACAATAATTATGATATTCAATTTGACATGATTACGATGTTTTAATAGATTGTATACGCATCAGCAACATTTTATTATTCGACTGTATATTTTCTCAAAAACATTCGCGAAATTCCTACAACACATCAGAATAAATATTTCAAGAGCACGACTTCTGGGTCAATAAAAAATGTTCAATTTCCCAAAAAACCTTATACATACATCCATCAGACAGTGACGAGCCACTTATCCGCTATCTCTATTTATCACTCCGAAAAATCGTAGCTACAAGCCTTCCAAAAACTACCTGACGTACGATTTCCTTCGCTGCATCGCACG
Source organism: Cecidostiba fungosa (assembly GCA_900474305.1). Taxonomy (NCBI): domain Eukaryota; kingdom Metazoa; phylum Arthropoda; class Insecta; order Hymenoptera; family Pteromalidae; genus Cecidostiba; species Cecidostiba fungosa. Next base: position 75,585 of record UCOJ01000351.1, read on the forward strand.
TCTACCAACATAAACTCCGCAACTGATGCTGCAGTAGCGTAGCTATACTGATGCATCTTTTACGCCGCGTCAAAAACGCGCCTCGTAAAAATCCCGCGTCTCTCGGTGAATTTCTCAGAAGCGAGGGAGAGCCGTTGCATAATTGACGGGGCAATTGGAAAATTGAAGAGAGCTTTTTCTTTATATAGGTCGTGCGTTGATTGTTGGGACGAGAAATTAAAAAGCTCTCGGATTGAGCTTGATGCCGTAAATGGGAAAAAGTAATTTTCTTTTTCGGCAGCCGTATAACGAGAGGGAGAGAGAGTGGATTGGGGAGAATCAATGCAGCGGGAGCTTTTTAAAGCTCACTGGTTATGGAGAATCGAATGGTATTTTAAGGAAAAATTGTACGATTCAAATATAGTTTCTCAACATCCCGGTTTGTAAATATTTTTAATATAAACGATACGCAGCCGACAAAGCTACACTGCCACGATTAATTTGTTAATGTATCAATGTATCAATATACGCAGTATATGCGGTATTATTTTCCATCTAACTAATTGAACGTCTATATAGCCGGGGTAACAATAACTGCGCGTGTTCTACCTATAATATAATATATTATATCGAATACTCGGAGAAAACATCCGAGAAATTATTATAATTAATCAAGCGGCTTATATTGTTACGCTGAAGCAATTTAAATTTTTTCGATATAATTAGGTTACGCTACTCTCGACAAAGTACTTATAGTCTGTGTTATAAGGAGCTTACGCCACAAGCCCGCGAATTCTCTTATATTATATGTATATATAATACACATCAATCGCGAGGCAAAAAAACCAAAGCGTCCCGATGAAATTAATTATCTTACGTAAATGAAACGAAGCCGATTCTCGCGTCAAAGAGAGGATATTTATATTCAGAAAAGGAAAGTTCGATGTATAGTGTATAGCGTGTAAGTGGCTCGCGAGCTTCAAAGGGAATGAGGAATATGCACATGACACAATGATCTCGGAGAAATTTTTATCAGCTTGATACAATAACGTATATACTGCAGACTTGCTTCTCATGTATACAAACTCCCAAACTGACAAAAAAAAAAATGCATCCTCAAGAGAAATATACACACGTGCAATAAATAAATAAACGGACGCTAACGAAGTTCGCGCGAGCACATTCCCGGAGAGTAGATATAACGAGCATAAACGCGGAAACCTTGAGAGATGCGTAATTGAATAATGTCCCTCTCTCACTCTCTTACGTAAGAACGCACACACATATATAATACACACAACACATCTATATATATATAGTCGAACGTAAATATGACTAGAGCATCAGCAACAGCTGTGGAGATTTCATATAATAGCAGCAACAGAGCAGCAGCCGCTGATTAATGGGAGATAGTGCGTGCAGCGAATTTTCGGCTTGTGTCTAATGAATCATTTAAGCGTCCTGTAATGCGAAAGTTTGAGGCTGTTGTTGCACTTGTGCTGCTGCTCTATCTCTCTCACTGTTTCTAGTAATGAGAAGAAATGGCTGTGTGTGTGTGTTTATATACGGGGAAAGAGACGAGAATTTTGGCGCGAAAGTTTTCGGGGATAATTGAATTTGGCTGAGCGCGATGGTAATTGAACGTTGATGCTGATGGCTTCGGATATAAATGCTGTAGAGAGAGAGAGTTCCAGGATGTGGCTATAAATTTTGCTTCTTCGTGCAGTGTATATATACAAGTTTCATAGAAATGATCATCAGAGTCACTCGATAAAGATCGAGCCATAAAATTAATACAGCTGCATGCATCGACGACAAAAAGTCATCGGACAGCTTGGCGAATGCGAGAGTCGATAAAACGACGAAAATTAACAATGCACGCCGAATTATACGCGTCGAAAGTGCTGCAGTCGTCGGTGGCGTACGTGATGATTTACGAGCGCGCGGACCGCCTTTTCTCTCTCGAGGCCTCGGTCGAGGTTCGTCTCACCGTGCACTTGCACTTGTTGCTCGCTTTTCTACGCCAGCGGGAGGTGGACGCGAGGTTATTTTTTATTTGGGCGGGATATTGTGAAAGGCTATATGAGGAAAATCGTGAGTGTAATTTTACAGTCGTCAGGTGCGTTGAGTATATGCGGTTTTATTTTAATTTCGGTGTGTTCCAATTTTTCGAAGTATGTGTGTGTGTTGCATGTCGTTAAAAGCTTGTAGGAAATAATTTACGTTTATTTCTGCGAGAGGCGGTGTGTTTGACGAAATTAATTAATGCTGGGTGTTTGGGTATTGAATTTAACGTGTGTGGGATGGGTAGAGCGACAATGTTACAATGGCCGTGTATTAGTGTGTCTCTGGATAATTATTACAAACATAGTTGATCGGTTTTCAATTGACGATATACAGGCTTTATTATTGTTAATTAGATTAAGTCATGTATATCGATAAATAAATGTATTGTATAGTAATGACAAACTATTTAAAAAACTGTGTGCTAATTATTCAAAATTCATCGGATGAATTTCAATGTATCCAGCTAATTACAACAAGGACGGTACTAATAAACGCGTCTACCTATACGCTTATTGTATTTCCGGCGAATGTAATATACACCGAATAAATTAACTATACTTTGCACACTAGCCGCGATAAGGATCTATTTACCGGCATATAATTATGCTATAATTGCGAAAATCGTACATTTCCTGTTATTAAACGTGCGGCGGCGTTTCTTCGTCACATATACGAGGCAAATATACACATTTCGGCTATTATAACTCCGCTGATTCATCCATCTTTTATCCACTACAATGTCGCACTTCTCGCTTTTATACGTCGTTTCACACCATGCAAGTCTTCATCTACTTATATATACATATACCCGTCGCGTTTTCGTCGCGCATACAATGCTCTCCGCATCGTTCCTTTTCCTTTTCAAACGACTTTCATGTTTTTACTCTTTCATATATGCTGGGATATCTTGTTTACGAAAAATTTTCGCGGGCTATTTGTTTCGCAACGGAAATAAGAAGGAAAAGAAATGCGAGTCACCCGATCTCTTAATAGCGATCATTATGTGCGCGCGTGAGAACGACTTTCGCGAGAGACAAAAAATTTCTGACACATATATATGCGCTTGCGGTCAGGTATATATATCTCTCGGACATTCATTCGATCTCTTCGGAGTGATTATAAATAACGTAATAATACGATACGTCATATATAATGCTGTTTATTGTTATGATTGCTAAGTTGTGAATAATATGTTTACAATAATAACACTGCAATTTCAAACCTTTTTTTCAAAACAAATATTAAAGGGAGTAAAAATACACGACCTTCTAAATATACCAACGAAAATCCACAATAATTTCCCAGGGCCAAACAATCTTCATTACACCCCAAACTTACACATACGTATTATCACAGCATCAGCAGAGCTCTTCCAAAAAATCATCGAACCCCCTCAATATCGACAATTTGCCTAGAATTACATCAGCCAAGGTTACGAAAATCGTAGAAGAAAAGAAATCGCGTGCAGCAAAAGTGCAGCAGCTGCAGCACGCGAAAGAAAGACTCGCTCCGCGTAATATCCTCGCGCGCTATACATAGCGCGCGGGAAAGTTTGTGCGGCTCGTCCTTGGCGCGAAAAAAGATAGAAGCTATACAAAATGTCAATCGGCGCACATCTCTCGGAAGTCGCGCATTCTCTCTCTTTCTCCGCGAGAGAGAGAGAGAGAGAGAGAGAGAGAGAGAGAGAGAGAGAGAGAGAGAGAGAGAGAGAAGGCGTTATACTGGCGCCGGCGTTTTTCGCCTCAAGGCCAAGGCATTAGCGCGATATGTGGCTGTAATATAACGTCTGAAAGAGTGAGTGATTGTCGATGGGCTATGGTATAGTGATTTCGGCATTGTGTTAGAGTCTATTTTTATGTGTATTATTATAAGTTGAAAATTCAATTGGAAATTGTCTAGACTGACGCGTTGAGGAACGCGGAATTATCTCGACGATAAACTGGGGACGATTATTAAAGCGAAACGCACAACAAGCGATACATATATATATATATGCCGGGAAAATCGAGTGACAGTGAGGGATGAGAAAATAATCGTCGGCTTGTCATCTCGGACAAGCCCGACGATTGCGTAACGACGGAGAATTTTCATTTCGTCGCGTTATATATATATATGTATATAGTTTGAAAGTTTTTTTGTTTCCTTTTTGGAGCGGACCCAAAATCACGAGGTGCGACAACGCTGGATTTTTATTTGTTTTTCTTTTTACGATTGCTTTCGTCGTTGTTCTCGTGCTTCGGTGTATTTCTTTTTTATTCGAGAGAGGAGGCAGTGATATTTTCGCGATGAAAGGTTTGAAAAAACAGACGGTGTTTATTCGTTGCGCAGTGCGGAGACGAAATTGTTGGAGGATTTCTTTTTTTGGGTTATTATTATGAATAGCGAGGAAATTTAAATCGAGGATACGAGACTTACGTAAGTATATAAGATGGTGTTTGTTGCTGACTCACCTGAAACATAAACAAATACGAAATATTTAAAAAATATTCCATCAAGTATGTTATAAAGTTACAAAAATAATCCCTTGTATTTTTCGTTATTATCTAATCTACCAAAGTAGTACTTGGTAGATTCCCTAATTTCGTCGAGTCCCTCGGATTATTATCAAACGAAAAGAAATATGAAATTTTGCACTCTAGACTCGCTTCGAAAATCACACGCGTAAAGATACATACGCACTCGAATCGCCGAAGGCAACGAGCCAAAGCATTTCCACTATTTTATAGCAACGACGATAAAATTTTCTTTTGTCCCACTCGCGCGCACCAAGAAAAATCGTTTTGTCGCGGGAAGATGATTGTTTTCACGCGGCAATAAAAGCGATAACCGACCGCCTACTCGAGTCTATTGAAGTTTCTGGTGAATCTGTACCGAAGTGGTTGTGTGCGTATTGAATTTTGGAGAAGTATATAAAATTAAAATTGAATTAATTCACATCAACGCTTCTGAGAATTGAACGTAGAAAATTGCACTTCAGAATTCAAGCCATGAAGAGAGAGAACAAAAGTTACAACCTAATTTGTCTCGCTAACTTCATTAGCTCTCATCAGGATTTCCTGAACAAACTCAGCATCTCGAGGACGACTATCTGTATAGCAGCGAAATTCACCTCGAGAGCGCACTTCTCTCGAAGCGCTTGACAATGCATCATTAAAAAAGAAATCTAATTCGTGTAATTCGGCAGCTGATATGCTTCGGAATTATTATATTATTAATACCGCAGGAAAAGTCGATCCGCGCTTTTTTAATAATGAAATCGCTCGACTTTTTACGCCTTCGACACGTGTCGCCACACCATTCGCTTGTGTGTGTGTGTATATATATTGGTGTCACGCGAGTTTCCTTCCCCTTTTTTCTTCTTTCTCCCTCGGAGAGCTTTATTGTTCGCCGACGTCGCTTTATCGAGAGGAGCGATAAATTATTTCGACGCAGTTCGCTATAGAGGCTGCTTTTATTATGCGGGGCATTCTTTAAGGAAATTTTCCTGCGTAATTTATGGGGGATTGGAAAAAATTTATCGGACAAAGTTCGATGATTCTTCTTTTTTTTCAGTCTGCGTGGCTGTTTTTTTTTTTGCGTTCTGGAGAGCTTGAAGTAATTATTAAAAGTTTCATTTATTTTAAGCAAAAAATTCGTGCCCGAGAAAATCTTAGTTCCAAAGAAAAAGCCGCTCATCGGAGAGAAGAGACACATCACCGCATGTCGGATATCGCATAACAATTTCTTCAAGCCTATTGCGCCTTCCTCCATTTAACCACATCCTTACGCAACAGCAGCTCATCGTCGTCGAGAGGAAAATAAAGATGAAAAAAAGGAGAAGAGTATATAGCGCGTGGAACGCGGAACGCTGAAATCCAAGACGCGAATTAGCTCGCATTGAGGACTGAGAGTCGGCCGCAGCGCGATTGATAATATTCTCCTTCGCGACAGCGGCGGCAAGTGCAAGGCCGTTGCGCAATTGTCGCCGTCGTCTCCGGAGAGAAGAACCGTTTAATGGACGATTAGCCGAGAGCGCAGCACTCTCGGTATATATGCGCGCGACCTTCGATGATGACGATCAATTGCTGCTGCTGCTGCTGGAGTGCATTTCTTTCTGTCGTTGTATACGTATAATATAATATGCGTCTGACGTGAGACTCATCCTTTTGGATATGGCTCATGTGCAGTTTAGTCGGAGGCCGTGAAAGATATTTTTGAATGGTACATAATATAATGTTTGTTATAAATTCATATATTCTGCTACGAAAATTTTGAACAAAATCTCTCTTAGAATTTTACTGGGGCTGTGTTAAGATATTGGGAATCTGATGGTGTCGTAAAAGACGCTTCCAAGTGATATAGCAGATGCGCATTTAAAATTATACCGAATAAATGTTATTTGTATAATGTAAAAAATAACCGTAGACTTGTTGTGTTGCTGCTGATGTGTTCGGTGGTCAGCGGTCCGTTAGGAAGCGAGGCCCTAAAACTCAGGTAGCAACCCTCAGTCCTCTGCTCCTCTCGGTCAGCTATAAGCTGTGTGTCTATGTGTGTGTATCATTGTATGCGAGTATTTCCAACATAAAGATATTTGCGCACTGTGCAATGTGGGCGGAGCTGCCTCTTTGGAACCGTCCGATATTAGAGGTATACGTATGTCTGTTTCTGCTTTGAGGTGAATTTATTATTTTATTCCTAGGATTACTGACCCCACAGAAGATCGGATCGGTATATTGAATAACATAAAATTATTGATGTGCGATTTGTTTTTGTAATGATGACTGCGCGTTCTCATTTATGCGCAAACATCTTGTTAGCGACTATTATAATGGTCGAAATATAGTCGATTAACCACAAATACAAAATCACTAACTCACCATCAAGATTTCAGACAATTAGAGTTGTTCAATACCTACACTTATTGCTGATATAATTGTTCGAAATTGTTCGTAAATAACGTTAACAAGCTAAACATTAACATTAGCATTAACATTTAAACCATTTCCAGCAAAAAAAGAGAAATTATCATAATATATATTGGTTTATAGTTCATGAGAGCGTTTTGAGGTTATGTCGTCTGCTGAGTAGGGCCGCAACTGACCTCCGCTGAACTAGGTGGGGGTCTTTCGGCGCTTGTGCTACGACGAATCGGAGTAGCTGTTACTCTTCAGAGTAACAGCTACTCTGAAAGTCTTCAGTGTAGGTATGACAGTTAATTGGCGTAGCCGACTCCAGGCCGCAGCACTGAAGTAGACGCACCAAAGAGGGAGGAGGACAAGCGTTCAGTGTCTTCTGCTATAAGCTGTAAAGATTTAGGGTGGTGCACTGCGGCTGCTTGTAACTTCAAATATATCGGCCGGGGCAGAGAAGACCTTTAGTCTGTCCGAGTTCGTCGCACTGATACTTTGTACTCGCAATACGTCAAGTAAGTAGCTCTGAAATCGAAAAGTCTTTTTGGGATCGCCTTTTCATTTTGAAAAATCGATGACAGCTAATACGCACTGTAAGTATTATTTTCAAAAGTATCTCTTTAAGGAAGCTCGTCATTTCACCAGCAGATAATTAACAAAGCAGAAATTTTTCATTTCCCCTTTCAGGAGATCAAGTAATTGAACAGCTTAGCGTCAGCAGTAGTATCATCGCATCCCTCTGACAAACCACACGATGTCTAAAGGTCGCGAATACATTTTTTTCCGCATGAGCGGCAGTGGTGATTATGTTTTCGATTACGCTTGCTCAGATCCTTATCAAATGCCAGGCGTCAAATACTGGGACCAGTTGCTGCATCGAACCCTTAGCGAGATCTTCCAGATGGACTCTCTTACCAGTGAAAACATAACAAGTCTTCTTAAAAATATCAACACGAATTCCACACTCATCAAGCTAATCCTGAAGCGGCAACCAGCCTTGGGTGAGGTGCTTCAACAAAGAAATAAGTTCTCGCTACTGTGGATCGCGGCTTTAAGTTGTTACCAGGACACAGCAGAGCTGCTCGTACGCTCCGGTGCGGACGTCAACGAGCTTTGCGGACTGAATAGTCCGTTCACATTGTGGAGAAAATCAACCATTTTACGCGTGATAATTCATATGTATCCTTCATCGTGGAACGAGCGTTTCATCCGTATGCTAGTAGAGCATGGTGCTAACTTAGAAACTCGAGATATAAGTGGACGTACTCTTCTGCACGTGGCGGTGAACGCAGATCGAGTCCAGGTGGTCAAGTTATTTCTCGAAAAAGGTGCCAACGTCAATGTCACTGACGATGATGAAATTACGCCACTGCTCGGAGCAGTCAGCAGAAACGCTGACGAACTGCTGCCGTTGTTGATCAGTCACGGAGCCGACATCAACGTCAGGGATATTGAAGGTAAAAATGTCTTGCACCACTTGGCATATGCACCAGTGGAATATGCCGACCTGGCCAGAGACTTGACCGAGAAGGGTGTCTCGCTAAACGACAGAGAACATGTGTCACGGAACAAGCCGATACACACGGCTACCTTGAAAGGAAAGAATGAATTGATAAAGATCTTTCTGGACCACGGCGCAGACGTGAACGCGTCAACAATTCGCAATAAATTTCCACTGCACATCGCTGCTGGTTACTGGGAGAACCCGGAAGTGCTGTTAACTCTACTTAAACGCGGCGCAAACATTGATTTGAAAACGAACAATGGCGAGACCGCGTTACACAGCGCCTTCGGAGCAACATGGGTTGATAATAAAACGAACATAAAAATACTTTTGTCAGTCGGCGCGGATATGTTCGCCCAGAACCGTCGAGGTTACAAGCCTATCGACTTCATTAGTTCTGAAAATATAAAAAATCTAAGCATCAAGACGCTGGCGCTGAGAAAGGCTTGTCCACAGCTGTCGATCGAATTTCAAAACGAAATTATCACCGAGGAGAACTATCCAGAGTTGTGGACGACTTATCAAAAGTGCATCAAAGAAGTCAATAGGACAAAATCCACGCGTTTCATCGAAAACTGTACATTTTTCGAACTATTGACGAAATGTCACTGCCAAATAGCAGCGCTCATGCGACACCGTGAGTTCGAGAGTAATTTTAATACGTACAATCTGAATAGAATTTTTCCCATGTATGCAGAAGACATACTCGAAGTGTTCGAACGATCGAAACGCCTGTATCAATCCCAGCTGGACCAAGAGGATGTAATCAACGATTTTTTTAATGGCAATATGCCTTACCTGCTTGTGAGAAAGGTTGCTGGTTACATGTCCAATAAATGCGAAGAATGCGAAATGAAGAAAATTGTACGTGCGTCTCGCAGCAAGGCGGCGGCAATTTAAAAAACTGATTGTTTAACATAAGAACATAGATACTATTTTATTAACTTATTAGATTTTTATTATATAATGTTTATACATATTGTTAAATATATTTTATACTTTTTTGTACGCGCGCTAATGTATTTCTAATTTTATTTGTTTTCTTATAATTTTATAATTTAATAATAGGACGTATGCGTGTCACATATTTTAGCCTTGTGTTACACGATAATATTATTATTTCTGTGCGAGCAATAAAATTTCGAGATTTGGAAAACCAGAGACACAGTATTTATGAAGAAACGACCCTTCTGTCCCGTCCTGCGTCGTTTTTCCCCTGTAGTATATTTAAGATTTTTCTTTGACAGCCAGGTCACTTCGTGTGCGTCGGACAGACGTACAGTCACCAATAGCGGTATAATTAAATCTACCGACGCGGTAAGGTGGGCGGAGCTGCCCTTTAGAGCCGTCCGATATTCAATCTTCATTTTTGCAAAGCCAATAAATAAAATAAATTCATCAAGGCTCTGATAAACTTGAGATATAGTCACAAGTTTATAAGGGCATCTTGGCTGTACGGACAGCTTTTTTTGTTTTCAAGAAAGAAAGCTTTTTTTTTTAAACGGAGTCACTGCTAAGTTATGTTTGCGAAACTACGTGGTTTTGCGATATTTTTTTTTCATAAATATGCCTGGATTCTCGAGAATACATAATAAAAATGTCGAATAGTTTAGCGGAATTTGCAGAGCAGATTCCACAGTAAAAAGCATTTCCCGTTAGTAACTTTCCAGATACGAAAATAGCCGGTACTTTTTTTTCATTCACGTGTTTTCCATTCGCGTCATCATTTCATAAATTGATGCATCGTTACACATATCTATTGTTCGATTGTAACGAGAAGCGCAGGAGATATTCCGCGGTGACAACTTTTATCCGAAGGAATGTCGAGTCGCGACGTTCAATTGGACGCGCGCTTTAATGAATGCTCGAAATTGAACTGACTCGTTTACGTGTTTTGCGCAAAACAGTCTACTGTGCGTTCGCGTGATGAATGACTCGCGCTTTTATTTGCGAGAATTCGACGGTTAAACCGAGCGCGATGTTCCCTGTCAGTGTGGGAATTGAAAAAGACGGATTTAGGAGAGATTTTGTTCTTTTTTTTAATGTTAATGTTGGATTAGTATGCGTGATTTTATGTAAAATTGTATACGTATTAAAATCTTTATCGGAATTGATGACGGTCGAATAAATGCGCAGTTTTCATAAATAAAGTACGAAAGGTATTTGCACAAAGCGAACAAAATCGACGATACGTATAGGTACAATCATTCTCCAGGAATGCACGCGTGGCATGTTTTAATGCTTACCGGAAATATGTGTGGTATTGCAGGATTTATTTTAAAGCGGTGAATCAACTATTTCATTTATTTTTGCAGAAATGAGAAACATTTTCATTACCGGTATTTCTCCCGCGCTTTTTTTTATAATTTAATGGCTCGAAAACATTTCCGCTCGATACGCTATAACGAATCTCATTCACGCTCTGACTGATCGATTAAAATTTTAAATAAATATACATAAATATAAATAAAAATTCATGCGTGATTGAAAACATGTGTCGATTTCGAAAATAATCCCTTTCAAAAACCTCGAAAAACCTTCCAATATATCCGATATTTCCAGCTTAAAGCATAATTCTAATAACAAAACGACGCGTATAAGCGCGTCAACATCACCCTGTCAAATAAAAAAAGCAAAATAAAGGAAAAGAGACAAACAAATCAATCACCAGCCACCCACACATGCGCAAACTGTTTTGGCTGGTCCACCTTAATAAGAGGCTTTTCTAATCCTGCCATTGTGTTTACGCGCACACACAAATAGAGATGAATAGTATAGATACAGGAACGTGTCGAATGAATGGAAAACGGGAGTTGTATACGGCGCACATAAAAAATGGAGGAAGAACAAACGTCAAGTGGATCCAGGGGCAATAATAGTAGTATAGTTGGGGGCTGCTCGATTTTCCCCGCGCAGGAGTGTAATTGATCGGGCAAACATATTTCCAATCCATATATATGTGTGCTCGAGGAAAATATACTCGCTGATGTTTTTGTTTGCACTCTGTTATGATTTTTTTTTGTTTTTTGCCCAGCATTTTCAACGCTGTGAAAATTAGCATAAAGCAACTAACGCAATATTGTTTCAGAGTCGCACAGAGTTCATATCGTTTAATCCGAAAGTAATATCATTACAGGGGGACATACGATTATTGACTGGTGCGCACGCGCTCAACGAAATTCCCTCCGTTGATCCTCGACGATAGTCTCTGACAATTTAACACGCGGATAATCCGTTTATAAGTTAACACAATTGCTGCATTAACCATTGTAAAGCCTATTATTTCCTCGAGCTCTCTTTTCGATTTAAATTCACACCACTGTCACTCCAAATGCGACCTTATCGACATCATATATATACTTTCGCATCGTTCACACATGGAATATGATTGCAATCTATGATTATATTCCGACTGAATTTTCGTCATAATTGAATGAACATCTACTCCGATCAAACAGTTGATCCATCAGAGCGCATCCATTCTATACAGAATAATTCAAAATCATCACAGGGGGCCCGTACACCCCCTTTTTTTACAAAAAAGAAGGGTCTTCGGAAAACCGCACTGCAATTTGTCTGCCACGCAGCATCATCTTTCCATATCAACAGTTAGGTAGACCCTCGACGTAGTCTCTCTTGAGAGGGGCGCATTATAATCGCCGGTGCCGTGATCGATCAAACAAATGAATAAAGCGATCGGCACGTAAACAAACTAGATAGAGAGCTCGGCTGAAATCTCGACAGATCAAGTGCCGCCTACACCCAGTCCAGTGTGTGCAAGGAGATCGATTTGGAGAATCCCCTGTGCGTACAAACGCACTTAAATAAACAAGGGAGAAGTGTGCAGTGATGTTGCTGGTGCTTGAAAGAATCGTCTTGATTCGTGTTTCTAAACAATGGATTTGGTTGATGAATGACGTAAAAAAACCTTAATACAATTTTGATCCAAACACACTCGATGGGCAAGCAACTGCACGTCTGAGAATTATATCTTATAAGCCGACCCTTGCGGTGTCATCTACCCTCGGAGTGTGTGACATCATTCTTTCTCAGTTTGATTCGGTCAAATAAGGTTAAGGATATAGTACGTCACACCAGAACAATTGTTGATTCGAAGGTCGGCCATACGTCACGCAGTGAGCTTCTTAGGCTGTTTATTTACTCGCGGCTGTTATATGCGCCTCTTCAGCTCTCTGCATCAGTAGTGGATGTGTGTGTAGAGATGTGTTGAGCCGTATCGAGCTTTTGGGAAAGGCAGAGAGTTAATTAACCTCCCTCCCTACTTCCGCGTGAGCTTTATTTGAAATGTGAGAGCTTCTGGGGATATTCGGTGATACGTGTGCTTTCGTTGGGGGGGACAAATCTTTATAAATGCGTTTGTTGTTGTTGTTGTTATTCTTCTTTTTGTGATTAAAATTTTTGAATAACATACAATAAATCAAACGATTCTTGAAATATATAGCTTGGAGAAATTAATCATGGCCAAAGTATACACATAACGATGATCGCAAAACATATTTCACGAAATCCTTTGCCCTTACAGGAATAACAGAATTTCCCCGTAATATAGAAAGATTAGGGATGGCTCCTAGGGGACTACGAATTCACGTCAGTTTCGCAAGCTCTGCTGACGTCACGAGACTTACTCCACGAGGAAGAGCTCGACCACCGATTGTTGATTCTGAGGGGGTAGTGCTATACTTATACATGCGACGTTGGCTGCGATGACTGTTTTATTTCTACGTGATCTCCTATAGACGTTTTTGAAAAAAAGCTTATACTATATGCTTCATTAATAGACGCAAGTAGATGCGTATAAGCTTGGTACAACGAGGTTGAGGAATAATTACCCTCTAGCACTTAACACGATGTAACCTTTCTAGTGAATTGACTAAATTAATACACTTCCACTCCTCGTCTTAGTGTAGTAGAACGTAGTTAGGAAGAAGACCTTGGCCCTTTTCCCAGGGAACTTTCCGTTCTCCAATTTTTTATACAGCATCCCTCTCGAACGGACGTCGAGATAGACACAGAAGAAGACAAATCCTTTCCCTTAGCAGGAATACATCTCCGTCTCGTTTGCTACTCACTTAGTTGCTTTACCCCCATCCTTTGTACTATTCCATCATTCATCCGACTAGATTACACATTGAATAAAAATTGATCATTGTAGTCAAGACATTACAATGTGTACACCGAAAAATATTTGTTCCTCTCTCTCTCACTCTTCGTTCGACATTATTCCCAGCACCTCATCCATCAATCTCAAAAAAAAAAAAAAATCTTCGACGCCTTCCTAATTCCACATCGCAATCGCTTTTTCCGCTTTGACGCGCCTTTAAAATTACACTCGATAAAAGGGGGCTTCAAAGTGGCCCACATAAATTCGAGTTAGCCTATTCCCAGAGATTTGCCTCGTTTCCCTCTCTCTATCTATCACACCTCGTATATGTATATGTGTGTGCCACATCGGTTATTCGTCGCGCGCCGGTGATCCTCGTCCCCTGAATGCACGCGTCGCTCGTCAAATGCTTCTCGTGCGTGCTTTAGCCCACCTGTCACATTACGGCTCCAATATGATGAGCCTTTGTGGATGAATGGATCTTAGTGCGTCGTTGGTTTAATTGCTGTAGCTGCGAGGAAGCGTTTAATTGGTCCTGTGTTTTGGGATACTTTTGTGGAGGCGCTTTGGAAACTCGTTAGAGAGGAAATATCGATCGGGTTATTAGGCCGAAGCGGAATTTGAATCGAAGTGTAGGTAATCGTTTGGTGTTGTATATAGGTATACACGTGTACGATCGATATAGGGGTCTGGGTATCAAAGCTGTAATGACCATATGTGAAATTTTGAATTTTGGAGGGTATGTATATATACATAGAGGCACTTTGTTTAGGAATTCAAAGCTGGTAAAGTTATATACTTGGTACGGCTAATGTCGTTTCCCGAGTAGTTCATCAAGTATTGATGGTCGAATCGATAATATCAGCTTTTACATGGCCCTGAACGTAAGTACTATTTTCCTCGTGGAAGTATATATACGTGTCCTATTATTAACATTCAGGTAGCGTATTGAATCGTTTGATTGAAAAACAAACGTGTTTATGCCATTTACGAGTCAAAGTTAAAAAAAAAAAAACAACTCGAAATCAAACAAAACACAAAACCAATTATTATTGGTTTTGTGTTTTGTTTGATTTCGAGTTGTTCAACGAAAAATTCAAAACTCAAACGAACAACAAAGCTCGTCTGAAACCAAGTATCTATATTCACGGTTTGCAATAGAACTCTCTCAAACTAAACTGCCGCATAGAAGGGGAGATGTGCATACATACACTAACGGACGGTCGCTTTGGCTTCGGCTTTCATAAATAAACACGGTGATTTCGAGGTTTGACGATTATATGCGCTTACGTCCTTCTTTACGGCTCTAAGCCGATCGCAAAGTTTGTTTTTGCAATCCGGCCACTGACCGACCGTTTAATTGACTCTACATACGTTTTGCTTCGATCTTATTTTCTTATTATTTAATTTTCGTTCGATCGAGACTTTTTTTCGGGGATACCGTTGTTCGTACAGGTGATTAATTAAACGGCTGATTTGGGACTGACTGATTGATTGGCTATCTGGAATATAAGAGATTCGGATACAGGATTGATTTATAGGGACGATCCCCGGGTTTTCAATGGAAAAAGGCTTCATCCTAACTTCCTCGTTTTTTTTTTTGATAAAAAAGGGTTTGCCTTTCTTTAATGGATGAGCGAATCCTTGAAATCGGTCTCGACGTTTCTCGAATCTCATCTCTCTTGACCCAGAAGTGATCTGACTTATAAACAAACGAGAAACATAAATTCAACTTTCGTCTGTACAAAAAATCGTAGGCTCCTTTGCCACAACCCCCCCAGAGAAAAATTCTAACGCGTATAAACTGAAGCTTGGGTCATAAATCATCTTTAAGCGGCTTCGAAGGCACGTTCGGTTATACACTAGTGATATTTCGATCGATTTTCCCGTCTTGTAGAAGCACTCGATCGCTGTTTCAAGCTGTCGATCTTAATAGACGAGCATCGCGGGATGTGCATCTGCTGCTATATACTGCTGTGATGAAAATGAAGTTTGCAGCCCTGGGGGATTCGCTTATTTGTATCTGTCTGGTTATAACTATGGCAGTTTCGAAGTGAATATTCCATGGAATCTTGGAATCGTGTAGTTCTATCAGCTCATGTACGTTTGAATTGTTTTAAAAATTGTATTCCATCGTGTGTTATATATTAAAATATCGAGAGGAAAAAAGAGTTTGAAAAGATTGGCCGCTTCATGGAGCAAAAAGAAGTTTCTTCCGATAGGCGGTGTTCGTCGCTCGTTGGGCATCGAGCCGTAAAGAAGAAAGTTTACGCCGATCGATTCGCTTCCAGCATAGATGAATGCGCATACCAACACGAGTGTGTAAATTTCATATCCCCATTTATATCGCCCATGCATTACTTGTATACATTTTCCTCGACAAGGTATACACACCTATATATTCGTGAAACTATACGTATATATACACAATCGAGTTTTGAGAGAATATACAACAATCCGACCACTATGGTGACTTTGATTCTGCAAATAGATTCCGCGAATGTCGATACAATGTACTGGAATTTCTCAAGCAGAGCTTAAGAGGAAGGTCTTTGAGGCACAACAATCTCTTGATATCAAAGTCGGAAAGTCGCTTGATTAACTCGATTTTGATTACCTCGTCTTGTAGACGATGTCTTAAACTTCCTCTGCAGCGCGAGAGGGAGATTCTATAGTGGAGCAATTACGTTGCCGAACTTTGTTGCCTCCTGTTTGATGGTAAATTGAACGTTCGCAAGTCAGGAGACGAGAGAAACCAAGCGAGTGACTGAACAGCCGGCGTAGATATGCCAATCGCTCAGATGGAGTCAATTTACACCGTTAGCTATAGTAAAGACTCTAAACCGCTCTTATGCTTCATTCAAATTCAAAGCCATAATTTTTAAAACGAATATTAACGAACAAAAAATAGTAATACTTCCCGAAACGAGCGACAAAATCGCTATAGACACACGCATTTTTCATGTAACCATCGCGATAAGACCTTTTGGCACTACTCTATATCATAATAACGCGAGAGAAATGAGCGAGAAAAACGATGAGCTAACGGTCGCGAGGGAATTACTATAAATTACGTTTCGTGAGCTTCTCCCCTCGCGGCTGTATATGTGAATCTATCACGAACTAGTTTGGAATTAAAATTTCATGATACTATCCTTTATTAGAGGGTTCGATATCGATACCCCGTGTATACGACTTGATAGAGTTATGGCTGATACCTCTTGTTATTTTAGGACTGTATTATATGGAATCTCTCTTTTTTTCTGTGTTGGAATCCATGCATAGCTATGCTGTTACAAAGTGCTCGATATATCCGGTGCGTTTAATACTGAGTATTTATAATCTGTGGCTTGTTCACTTTGCCTCGCGAGCGTTGGCTCATAGATTTTCTCGTTCATTTCGGGAGGCATTTGTACTATTTTTTATTCGTTAATATTGTATTTCAGACTATATAGGTATAGTACTGTTTTTAGAATTTCGCGGTGTGTGACGAATAAATAAACGCGATTGTCAAACGTGAAATAATCGATTAGCGCGCGCGAGCGGCAAATTAGCTTTGAAAATTATGGCTCTGGATTTGAATAAAGTATGAGCGTTTTAAAGGCAGCGGCGTCAAGAGAGTCACTTTAAATCAGAGCCTTTACTAGCTAATGAGCATCATGAATTCACGAGTTTTGTGAATCTTTCAGCGAAGCTTGTACACATTTTCTCTTTCGTAAAAATTTCAGTAAACAACTTGAGACGCCCCGCGGACTCTTCTGGCCTTGCTGTATTATTGACTTTGGCAATTTTTACCGTCAACGCAAACTCTTTCTCTCTATCCTTTTCCTAAATAGCACGACTTTGACGGTGTATAAATTAAATTCGTCGATAAATATTTTATGAGATTGATATACAGTGTGCGCGTCTTTTAATGAGTGAAGTGGGAAAGGGCCTATGCGCCATCTATCGTCGCTTGCCAGAGACTATAAAGAGCTGGAAAGTTTGAGTGGTAGGGCAAAGGCCAGTCCAAAAAACGGTTTAGTTATACGGCTACGTACTCGTTGTAATTAAGTGTAAGTAGGAATATTTGCTAATATCGTGTCCCAGTAAATCGATCAAATTATTCACGACAGAGAGAACATTTTCACAGATACACATTACACACGAGCCAATTTTTATTACCTCCAATCGCACGTCTACTATCGCGCATCAAAAAGCTCCGAAAAAAGAAAAGAAATGAAAAAGCGCACCGCAGCTACTCCGCCCTCGGCTTATCTCCAGCTTGTAATTTATCGACTAGCGCCACACACACACACACACACAGCTATATAAAGCCTCTCGCCAAGGCCCTTCTCGAATCAAAGACCCGCTAATTTCCATTTTCATATAACCAGCAGCTCTCAATCTTTGGAAAAAAGCAGCGAAAATCCCTTGGCTTTTTCCCCCACCGCCCCTCTCTCTCTCTCTCTTATATACTTTATCCCACGCGTCGATCTCAATCGGGCCGATGATTAATTCAGCACAGATCTCATGAAAGATGCAGTCGTGGCGCGCGGCGAGTCGCGGCGGTCGAAAGTATAAGTATTCCTTGACCTTTGACGAACGGCGGCCAGGGAGAAAGGCTAGACGTCGTCCGTGGCAAGCCAAGGACCTTTTACTTTTCCTTAGCTCGGAGGGTAATTAGCAGCTCGTTCTCTCCCTCTCTGAGGGTTGAATCTACGGACGGGCCATCGATTTTCTCCGCCATAAATTGCGCTTCATAAATTTTACTTTTATATTCTCTTCCTTAAGATTCTAGCTCGTTCTCGCCGGAGCTTTTATTTTTGAGGGTGTATATACACACTGACATGTACTAGGGCAAGGGGATGTTAAACAGACGAGATTAATAATTATTACCTCGAGGGGGGTTGAAATAGCGAGATCCTGGATTTGATGGCCGAGAGAGTGAGCCTGGTGATTTCTTTAACTCATCTGATCCATTTTTATTGTTACGACGAGACCATGTTTCTGCGGGCAGAGTATTGATTTTTCGCGCGTATACACGTGTCTTTTACGAAGTTTTTACGAGGATACAAGAAATTTCGAAATATATATAGTCTCTATCAAGTATCAATATAAGATTCGGGCGGTCCTGAAAAAACGCACTCTCGAACAATTATTCCCCTACCCCCTCGATCTTTCCCGCACCTGCAGTCTCGCTATTTTTCTTTCCTCCGATTGTTCGCTTTCTCACTGCTGTGCCCACCTACTTATGCAACTCTATACTACATAGGTATATCCATAGCACGTATACATTCAAGAGTGAGAGAAAAAGTTTGGCCTAAAATATTCCACCCACCCCCTAAAAAATTCATCCCCGAGATCTTCAGCGAACTTTCCGAGTTCCTTCCTTTCTCTAATATATATACATATATATGTAGATACGTGTGGGAGGCCGGATGCGCATAATCGCGCTTTACGACGTTAATTTCCCCTCGGAGCGTAATACGCGGTGTGTGTGTGAGAGGGAGGGAGCTTGGACGCCGATAAATCGGCGTTTATCGCGAGTCTGGCTATCGCTGCGCGCAGATATATATGTCGCGAGCTTTATGTCTTTGGTCGACGGGGTGACGCTTTTTTTTTATAGAAATGTTGTGGTCGTTGTTTTTGGGTTTTATTATGTAAAGAACAAATATTTACTTATGCAAAAATCAAGCTTCAAATAATAAAGCTCTTACCTGTTAGAATCTTGATGAATGATTCGACAGACGATCTGTAACAAAGAAAAGCAAAATTAAATATCAGTCAACTATAGTAGCAAAAAAAAAAAAAATACTTTAAATTTTGCGCGCTGCAGAGTACTCCACGAGAAAATATACAAGTACAAGCGCTGAATCGGCAAAGAAAATAGTGTAGAGTCGGATAACGAAGTGTCGGAAACTTAAGAAAAGGGTCGAGAAAAAGACTTTTTTTACGAGAGCACTCTATTGACAAATCTGCTTTTAAGAATCGATCCCTTGTCGAGAAGCAGCGTCGGCAACTGCTTTTCAATTTCGTCCGCGAGATAAAAATCAGTCGATTCGCAAGGCAAAAATTTATAGTGCACTAAAGTCGCTCGGCTATATACGCCGATTGACATAACCCGTTTATCGCTAAAGAACGCGAGAAGGCACACATCGATTTTCCATAATTCCAAGCTCTCTTTCTCATCCTTTACCGCACAGTATATTATATATAAACTCGTGTTATTATTGTTCAATTTTTTTTTCGATCGTATAGAGGCACGTTTCACACCAGTCGATTAAAATAGATAAAATCGAGAGCTATTTTACAAGTTATACCGTCTGCACTCAGAAGTCCTTCGGCATTGTTTCCTATATTGTATTACCGGGAAAACCACGCGATGAAAACTTATGTATATCTATTATATCACGTCGAATGTCGAGTGTCGCGAATTGAGAACGACAATAACTTTAATTGTTTTTTGTATCTGGGGACTTATAAAATACTCGTGCGTATCGTCGATCGGCAATAAATTTTAATGGGATTTTATTGAGTCGCTTCTACTTTTTTATTTCCTCAATAATACGCGTAGAGTAATTGATTCCAGAGGGGCAAACTCGTTTTATACACGAAGTCAAAAAAGGAACAGCAGCTGTTGAATTAACTGCAACTACTTTGTAAAACTCAAAATTGTAGTACATAAGAGCAAGACGACGTATAAACTTGAACAAAACCGAAACATTACGAGTCAAACTTTGGCGCATAGCACGACACTCGATCCACTACACTTGTGTACATCAAATTTCTTCGAAGTTGCAGTAACCTAAAACTTCACCGTCGTGTCTTGCAACTTCTAACTAGTAGTAAACCACCTCAATTACAGCAGAGCAGATATAAGATATACACACCAATAATGAAATTCCTTTACTTATTCCTCACACGAGTCATCAACTCTCCCCGGAAATTCAGCCTTAAAACTTCAAGCTATACCGTCGCAGCCCCATTTTTCTTATATAGCAGAGCCGATTCCCTAAAGGGAAATTTCCAGTCACCGGTGCAGCTACTGCAACGACTGCTTTACGACGCCCGCGACTCGCCCGTAAATTCCGAGCGTAAATACACTCTCTGCGTCAAGAAGAAAGTCTCCCTCTTTGAAAAATGCGGCTAATTGTAAATCGGCAGAGCGTATCGACACTGATGGCTAAGTTTTTCAGAGAACGATGCAGCTGAACCAAAGTGCTGGGGGGTGGCTGCGTCCATTAGCTCTCTGTGGGGGGTGGTAACTCGCGAAATTCAAGTTAGCGTTGCTATAAGAACGTGGGAGTATACTTGTGGCGCTTTTCCTTGGAGTTTGTTGCGAGGGAGAGTTTTTTTTTCGTTAGGTGGAAAAGTTGCACATTTTAAATTGGAAGTAGACTGGGAAAAATTATTCAAGACTGAGATTCTTAATTTCGTTTGACACAGCAGAATCCCAATATACTCTCGTATATATTTTTATGGATTCCCCTTTTGCATATACTATAGCAAACGCACATCCAAGCAAGAAGAACAAAAACACGCGCACCTTCAAAAAGTGCAGTAACGCTCTTATCACCTTCGATAAAAAAGCTCCTGTCGACGGTTCAACTTTTTCACTTTCCCGGTTCAGTTCTCCTCTCCCAGACTTTTGACGTCGGAATACAGGAGCTTTCAGGCCGAGCAACGACGACGACGGCGCGATTTATATATGCGGCGGCGAATCTTTATCGAACCGTCGCCTCGATGCAGCAGCTCTCGCGAAATTTCTTTCGGAGGGGATTTACGAGTGTTATCGGTAATAAATAGGGATCGGGACCGAGAGCTTTGTGAGCTGCATAGTGAAAGCAGACGCGGAGGAACGTTATATACTGGGTGTGTGTGTATATATATTGAGAGGGATTTTGAGTAATAGGTGGTTTCAGTGTAGTTGCTTTGTATGCAGTGTTGCCGGGATGTATAGTGTGATGAATAGGGATATGGCGCTGATAAGAATGATTTGTGACTGTAAAAATGGTGCAGTCTGGCAAGGGATGTGATACTTTTATTTTTAGACCATGATGGACTTTTTCGTGGACCGACGAGATTTTTCTGTATAAATACAATCGCGGTGTCTTTACATCGATGTGAACGAGTATATAGACAATTCGTACGTTCTTATTGTCATTTTATAAATTTTTACAAAAGACAGGAAGCAAAGGCCCTAAAGAAAAAATAATTAACATTTCAGCAGCCATCGAGTTTCACGCCCACGTAAAAAAAAACGCGGAAGAAAAAAAGCCTTCTCGACGAGTATATTACTCAAGCCGTCACATTAAACGAGGCTCGCGCTCTCATATAGGGAATGCCTAATCTGACCCGGGCGATCTCGAGGAGGGGGGGAGAGACGTTCGCTATTACCTGGATCGAGTGCTCTCGATAATAAGGCTTGACGAATGAACGCCGGCCAGTGGAAAAAACGGGGCGGAAAAAGTTGGCTTTATTATCGAGCTTCTATACTGTCTCTGTATATATAGGTAACAGTTTCGCGGATATGGAGGATCGTGCGGTGCTCGAAAATGAAAGTTTTTCTTACATCTTACGAGACAAAGTTTTCGTGGAGAAATTCTTCTCTTTCATGATTCTTTGAAGGTCGTTTTTTATATCAAGTTTTATTAAATATTATATAACAACTTCCGAGACTCCTCGTCCTTATATTGATAATTATGAGATTTTGAACGTGAACTGCACCGTCATTCGCGATTTTAATAATTGTCGACTTTTGCAACGGAGTTTTTTGAGCAGCTCTCGTTACAACAGCTTTTAGGGTCTGTTTAGCGGTTGAATTGTCGAGTCGAGTGATTATCAAAAATTTATCGCGTGGTTATTATTCAAGTAGAATCGAACGATGTATTTCGAAACTATTATCTACTGAATGCACCATGAATAGTAAAAGTCATGCGGTTTCGTGTTTGTTCGTTCGAAATTGAAGTCAAAGTTTGATTGTTTGGAAATAGTAACGGCGATTGCTATTGGTTTCTGTAAATCAATACACACAAATACGTATAACGTAGAAAGCTGACTAATAACTTTCGCAAAATCCAATCAAAAAGTCGATGTAAAATTTTACATTCTCCAATGAAGTTTCAGTTAAATATTATACTGCCCGGATAACAATGAAAACTTTTTCGTCGAACTATTCGAAAAGAATTTTACGGATAAACTTTTAGCGTCTTGCTCAGCTTTACTTAGAAAATATGATTCACATGTCATATTACGCGTAAAATATTACATGCGCGTATGTTTTCTCCTGATCACTTGAGGATCTCCAGGTACTGATAAAATTTGCAAACTTGTGCTTTATAACTCTCGTGAAGACAGTTAATCTTACGTTAACAAAAGTTTATCGTATAATCCATTACGACATTTTCGAGGAAAAAAAAACTTTGTTCAAAAGAGCAGCATAAAGAAAGATTGAACATTCTGAACGCAACTTTCAGCGTGAGCGTATAATAATTCAATTTAATAATAAAAGTAATTTAACTTTTATACAGTGTCTCTCATGAAAATTTCATTTTCGTTTCTCCTTCAAATTTTTAATAATCTCCTTCGCTACAAAAAATCCATCGCATAACTAATTATTACAGCTGTCAAATTCTCAGCTGCTCAAATTTCAAGTTCAACGAATCACGTGCGACCGCAGAGTTTTAACCTCGACTCTGTCCAGGGGTCAACTGCAACCCTCGCAAGAATGAAAAAGCTCGTGCAGCAGGCCGCGTCGACAACAACAGCCGGCCGGAAAAATATAAGCTTGTACAAGGTTCGCGGAAATTCTCGCGGGTCAGGGTCAACCGTTGCTACTAGTTCGCGGAATTGGCAAGCTCGATTATCGTCCGCGTGGGCGAGAACCCGGATAGATGAGGGAGGAGAGAGTGAAAGTCATATTGGGTGGGTGTGAGATAGGGACATTCGTTTTTAAGATTGATTTTTTTTTATTTATTAAATAATTTTAATTGTAGACTGTATAGGAGGAAATATACTCGTTTGCGTTGATAGAGTACCTTTCGAGGAAATGAAGGTACTTTTTTGTAACACGATACACACAACTGCCTTCAATTCTTGTTTATCTCTTGCGCGACAAAAAAGAGAAGAGTAGGAAGATCGAGTAAAGTGGACGGACGGAGAGGTGTCTTTTTTGTCCGTCTCCCAGGAAATGAGTATAGAGGACGAAAAATTGAAAGAGAAAATAAATAGACGGGGACGAGAGCTAGCGCGAAAGAGTTTAAACCGCTCGCGAGAGTGTCTGGCCAAGTGATTCGAGGCATTTTTCTATTTTCTCATCTGGTCCGTTTGCTACTTTCTCTCGTTTAGTCTGTCCGTCTTCGTCTCTTTCTATTTTCTTTATCGCCGTTTCTTCTCTGCTATATATCTATTAGTCTTATATACATACTGTTACAGTTTTCGGCTGCGCAATTGAAAATTAAATTATACTCCCGCGGGCGTTGAAGCTTTTATTTTTTAAATTACGCGCCATCGGTATAATTTCTCCATTATGCCAGAGGAGAGCTTTTCGCATTAGTTTTTGGCACGATCCCGAGGAAATTTTGCGTATTCGCTATTCTGTTTGCTAAATAGAAAGTTCAAGTTTAGAAATTCGCGCGCTTTTATTCCTCAATGATCATTTTCAAGGTATAATTAAGGGGTAATTTATAGCGGCGTATTTTAGGGTTAAGTGCCGCTACTGAGACGGTAATTAAATCGCTATTTCGCTCCAAGACACGGAAAAATTTTCTACTTGGATTCCTCTGCTCTCTGTCTCTTTCTCTCTCGTGAGCGCGCGTGCGTCTTAATGAATAATTAACTTTTAATTAATTGACCGCGACTATTTTTCAATCTTAAATTATGCCGTTCTTTTCTTGTTTTCTAATTTTCCGTCTCGTTGGCTTCTTCGCTTTTTCTCATATTACTCGCGTTGGTTTCTTTCATTGCCCATCTCGTCTTTTCTAGTTACGTAAATTGCATTACATCCATTGTTGATCTGAGTAAACTAATTAAAAAGTCGAGGATCCTCATCGTGACGTCTCGAATTATCATTAATTTTCTTTCTATAATGAAGCCAGCTATACGCGCTGTACACGTGTGTGTATTGAAATATTCTCTCCTTTAAAAGTTAATTAACTTAAATTAATCCCAGCAGCCGCTGCAGCAACTGATTATCAAAACGGATTTCGTTAAAAGTTTCGTAAGTCGATAAATATAACTTTGACTATTTACACGGAAGATAAAAGCGGATCAACAGTGATGTATTTTCAGTTTAATTAAGGGAGTAGGATCCTGCTTTAGAATTTATTCCTAATATATCTAAGAATATGTATCTAAAGTGAGGCTAATTCGCAGTATTTTCAATGATACAGCACTGAACGCAGTGGGATGCCTGGCGTAAGGTATACGAGCGCTATGGCTGCTGGAGCGCGCCGCTCATCCCCTCGGTCTAATAGCTCCGAACTATGTACATGAAAAGGTTCAACGGTCATTCGAAACAATATTTTGAATTCGTAGAAGTGCCGTATCAAGCTATAGTGTACGGATTACAACGGTATATAATATATATATCGACGCTTGAGTGCAAGAAGGCCGTATACCTCGGCGGCGCTTTCGAGAAGGTTCTGTCTCGGTGGCGGCTTCGAGAAGGCCCTAATCTCTCGGTGATGGCTTTAAAAAGGCCCTGTCTCGGCGTCAGTTTCGAGAAGGCCCAATCTGGACGGCGACTTCAAGAAGGCCGTATCTCAGAACAGGGCCGTCTTTGTACATAGGCCCTAGGGCCCCAGGCTTTTGAGGGGCCCTCAAACAACTAAGATATTACTCATTTTCAATAATTAAAAAAAAACTGATTTCCTAGGCATTAGCCCTTATTTTCCGGGAAGAACGATTCCGCGCATTATGCCGTCGTCTCCTATATTAATTCTCCTCCGTATTATATCTGAATGGCTTTAATGGACGACTCTGAGAGCAGACTAATAAAGTCTTTTCATCTCTCGCTTTCTCAGTTTATTTTACTTTCAATTATATGGGACTCGTCTTATCTCCCGAGGCGCGAAATCTAAATTCGCGCTGCGATTAAACTTTTATGGACTATGCTAATACTACTACTGGCCTTAAGTTATTACCTTATTACATAAAGCGAATACGGCGCGTCTGTTTGCGAAAAGTTATACGCGTCCGCGATTATTGTGTAATTTCCAGCTATACGAACCTTGAGACGCGATAATTCCGTATCTCCGATCGTATTATTGATCCGAATTAAAACGTTGTCGGATATCCAGGATAATACACTCGATTATTTATATATAATACCAAGACGAGAATAGCTCGGTCGAAAATTTCAAGAATAGCCGCGCTATATTCCGACTGTAAAAATCGATGCTGATATATGCCCAGCATTCCTTAAAATTAGCTCGCGATGCAAATAGACGTATATCTACATATATATATGTAATTCTACGCAATAATTCAAAAAATAAAACAGTAATAACGCAGCCTACTTCGAGTTAAGTCTCTATTCAAGCGCGGGGAATGTGCTTACACTCGCGGCTCTTCACACGCGGGCTCTGCCGCAGTAGCGCGGAAATTAATTACCGGGACAAGAGCTGCTGTCGCGCGCGGATTTAATGCTTCGCAGACGCGCTTCCGGGGAAGCGCGCACAAGTGCAGCGCGAAAACTTTGAAGATGAATTAGCCAGACGCGCGCTGCAGTCGGCTTTAGCTTTTGTAAATAATATTCGAGCTGTGAGTAGTATATACTCCTGCGGGTGTTGTCTTCTTTTTCTTGTTGTTGCTGTTGTTGTTGTCGGTTTGGAGTTTTAAAATAATTCGTTGATGTGTGTATGGTTTGGTCGAACACGCGTTTGGGATTATAATACCGTTGTCTTCTTTAATTGTGTGACTGAAAATTAAGTTGCTTGTTTCTACTAACGTCAGTAATTAAAAATATGAAAAATTACTTTGTACTTGAATTTTCGTGTGCACTATTTTTTTCACCTTCATAAACACTGTAAATGTGACTGGAGAGGAATATAAGCCAAAGCGGGTGTATTTCGGGCTCTTGCTCAAGTTAGGCTCGTTGGCCGTCGGCCACACATCATTTTAATGACGGGAACATCGCTCAGCGCGGGCCGCGAGTTTTAATGCGATTTTGGCAAGTACGGATCTTGAACTGCTCTCTGTATTTTTTTACGTATACTATAACTTATTTTAAAAACTTAACAAAGTACTTATAACTATATAGCTGAAAATGACGGTCTTATTTCAAATTGGTCACAAAATGAAGTGTTTTTGTTCAGATTAATATATGTTAAATTTTGTTTAAACTTAGATATTTCTAAGTATTCAGTGTTTGCCGAAAGTGCGAAAGAAAGCATTCATTACAGGTGATTTCGCAAATCTTCACAAAAAAACTGATCCTCGCTCGGTACAAGTCCTCGAAACAAGCTCCTGCGCATCTACAAGTACAATACCTCCCTGCGAGAGAGAACCTAAAATATTCCGCCCTTCAACTTTTTCCCGTCGATCGACGGCGGCATATCTAAAAATCCTCCTCGTGTTATACTTCAAAGAAAAGTATAGCTCCTTCGCTCACCTGGCTCAGATAGTTGGCAGCTGGATCGATGCACCGACACTGATTCGTTTGGCTTTTGACGGCTTTGGAAATAAAGGGTTCAGAATTTCTCTCGCGTGTGTTTATAATGAGATTTTTTTTAAAGCTCTCGTAATTGACGATAACACTCTTAGTTTTTTTAACAGCGACGACGACGTCGGTTCATTACTGACGGCACAGCTGCTGCGCGCAGTTTTTAGAAATCGAGCTTTCCTGGGGGAAATTTATTTTAGATTTTCTCGGTTCATGCCGGACAAATTGCAGAAGATTAGACGAGGCGTATGACAGATTGCCTCCGTGTGTGCTCTTGAAATTGACTCGTTCTCTTTTTCTCTCACTCAAGCGATACTTTTGCGAAGTTTGATGCGAGACTTTTCCGTTATTTTTTACCGTTAGCTTTTTGACGGCTGCTGACGGTTTTGATTTTCAACAGCCGACGAGTTATTGGAAATTTTTTTTCGTACCGCGTTGTAAATGCTGTTTACTATTGTGTCAAGCGATAAAACGCGACTATTCCCAGTATTAGAATTTAGTATATGATACCTATATACTCGGAATTCCACGACCGGCCAACGTATAAAGTTCAAGATCAATGTCTAAAGCACATATACACGGCGCGATTTAATCTCGCTATATCATTTCTGGAGGAAAGTCGGAAAAAACGTCGTAAAAATAAAGCAAACAGTAGCTCACAGACACCCACGGTATATAGTTAAGCAAACACATAGCTGTCTATCTCCACAACGGGGTCATTTAACTCGCTACTGTGCAAACAAGCCTATATATACATACTTCATACCCCACATTATATATATATATATATATACCATAATCGAACCATTACAATGCACAGCGTCTCTCTCTCTCGCAAATCACGTCGAACTTCTTTGCACTACTATACATCAGAGAACTTTTTCGACGAGTCCTCGCGAGATTAAAAATCCGCGATATTTTTAGCCCCTCTGGAACTTTTAATTCCGCGCCGGCGAATTATCCGGCTACTATATCGATTAGCTGCGAAAGAGAGAGAGAGAGGGTGGAGGATCGGAGTTTGGCACGGCGCCCGAAATTTCAAGCCCACGCAAGCGTCGCTGTGTTATATGTATGTGTATACATATATAGTGAGCCGCAGGACTCTAAGCGAATTATGGCCGGCCGACGGCGAGAAAGTCGGAAAGGCTGGAAAGTCGATCGGCTATATATACTGGGATTATTGAACCGAGTTATTATTGTGATCCGACGTTTGCTGTTTTACTATACGTAAATTCAGACGCACAATATTATTATAGTTTATATTATATAGGTATAGGAAAAGTTGGAAAATGTACCACTGGAGGGAGTTGGAAGGTATAGGCTCCGAAAATGATATTTAAATAGTAGTGGCAGCCCTACGGGAGCTGATGCGCTGCCTTAACGAAAATAAATGTTCTTCTGCTCCCACGAGGCTAAACTGAGAGAGCCGCCGCGTTATTATGATCGTTAGCGTTAACGCTTCGGATATGCTCTCGAAAGATGCGATTATGGATGGCTTCTGGGAAGAGGGATCCGATTAGAGCTTTTGTGTTTTTCGACTGTAAGCTATAATGAGATGCGTTTTAATAATGCACCTTTTGATAACTTTTACTTTATGTTATTCATGCAAATTTTCGTGGATGTTTAGAGTATACGTGCGAGCGGAAAAAAAAATTTCGATTAGATAAGAGCCGGTGGCTTGTTACAAGCTAACGCACATAAAGTCCGAGAATAGAACTTTTCATAGCTATAAACTTAATAAGATTCCGTCGCGCGCGCGCGCTCCGTTGTTTCTTTTTTATCTCGCGACATCAAACACGCGAGAGACGAATTTTATCATTCTATTTTCGTTATATATTATATTAGCGATAAAACGACGTGATTCATTACAGCCACACAAGAGTAGAGAAGATCAAAGCATTCGTTGCCTTTTTTTCTCTGTTGTATATTATCGGCCGTTGACGGCGACTATAAAGTATAACGTTTAAAAATATACGCGCGCTTTTGTTCCTAAACACACGAGTTTATTGCCGAAAAGAAGAAATCGTAAAAGTAGCTGTTAACTCTCCCCCTATACTCTTCACTGTTAGTACAATCAAATTTCCCTCAAGCCTTCGAACTGATTTACTATACGTAAACAAATTTCACGATTCCGTAACATTTATATTTTTTAATAAAAGGGCACAAGGCTATTCACGCACCGAATTGGAAAATGTCACACATACATACGGCAATCACTCGCGGGACTGCGTTAAAATCCGATTGTGTGTTTGCTTGATAATATGCTTCGCCAACAAATCATAAATCCTCGGCAAACAAACACTCATAATGACTGATAAATAGACGCCTAGTGCTTGGGCTTTGGAAAATCAAACACGAGAGCCGAGAGCCATCACAATCGCTCTGCGATTTTCATTTATACGCATATATACATATATGTCCCGATTGCTTTATACAATGACGCGTGTATACGTATATATTATATGTACATACGTGTACACTCGGATGTGTTTCCGCGCGGCTGTCGAGAGCTTAATTAAAAAGCTCTTTTAATCTATGGATTAAAAATTTTTCAAAGGTTAATTAGTTTTTCAGGTGAAATTGGCCGTTACGTCCGTTTGGCTTTTAATTATTACGTGCCGATCTCCCGATGACATAATATACTCGCCCGGTATAATGAATATTTATGAATAGAAGTGTATTTTCGGTTGATTACTATCGGAGTGTATTATAGATTTCTCTCTCTCTCGCGTGCGAGCTTATTAAAGCTCGCGTGTGATTCGTCCTAAAAAAGGATTTAGTAGACCAGCGACGTTTTCCTGTTAGCGGGATAATTAAGCCTGTTAATAAGAGCGTACATTAATGCTAATAGCCAAAATTTTGTCAGTCCAGTAGTAGCGCGATACCGGTGCTAATGAAGAAACCAACCGCAATTCTTTCGTCGGTCGGGAGATCGTTTCGCGCGCGCATGTGTATGTGTATAGCCAGATTTTAATTGGGCCAATTCCAAGACTTTCAGCGGCAATGTTTCGTGTTTTTCAAGAAAAAAAATCAAATATTTTTTCATCGCTCGAGAATTTTATTGAACAAAAACGAATATAAAATCGCAAAGAGATACGTAAACAAAATTTTATACCTTTCATTTTTTTTTTTTGTTTCACTCTTCAATACTACGTTAACAATATTAATAAACGACGACGCAAAATACGCGCACCACAAATCTCAGTCACCTTTCGCCAAATCCCGGAAAAGCAGCTTCGCCTCGCTGACGCTCAATCCAAATCCGAGTCCGATTATTGATAGCCGTCAGCTGTTCTCTCTCCCTCTCTGTGTTCTATCTCTCTTGACTCTCTTGGCAGCCACGACACACACACTGTAGCTACACGCGCGCTAAACCAACAGAGAGAGAGAGACAGCATAGTTTGAATTTGGACACTATACGCGTGTCGTCACGGATTATTGTTATTTCGAGCGTTTGTCGAAGGCTGGCCGAATTATAAATCCCCTCCTCTTGACGCGCATCCTAACCTCACACAGAATCACACAGAGCGAGGCTCGCTGTCTCCGATGTCGAATATTTTAATTTTAGAGTTTTCTCTCATCTCACTCGACGATTTTTGGCTTTTTACGTGACCTCTCGTTTACTGTAAACAAACGTTTACAATAAACAACGTTTTTCGTGCGTCAATTTACGAATGCAATGATAAAGAAAGCACAGTAGAGGTTCGACATTAAATTGAATATTTTGTTTGTTTGAGCGAGAAAAAAAAACAGCGAGAGCTTTGTTTGGAGCTTTTACGCCAGATTGTATTATTCGTCGACCCACGCGAGTATACTTTCGAAACACGACGGACACCTAAAAATAGCATCTACCCCTTGAGTGCAATTTATATACAGTATTTGTAAGTAAACATAACTATTTTCGCTTTGTAGTCGTGGATTGAAATTATTACGCGATGTGTATAGAGCTTTCGATTTCGTGTAAAGGGTGGGTTTGGAATGAATGGAAAGCTTCAAGTTACGATTTTCATACGTTGATTTATATTGGCAGAGCAGTGTACGAAGCTCGTATGTGTGTATAGGATAAATATTTCATTGATGATTGTTGTTAATGCTTCAGCAGTTATACCTGCGTTGCGACAGTTCCGGATGAGGTAACCCTTTATAAATAATTCTTATGTCACAACTATAATATTGTTTTATATCTGTGGGATTTTATTTATATTTGATTCGGCTTTCAAGTGGTTGAACATTTCCGACGCGTTACTGTCGAAATTCATTTCAAAGATTCAACTTTGTCATTGTTTATTCAGTTTATTGGAGTTATTAATTATGTACGATCCGTAAATACAGACTTCTCGAAAATTCAGTGAACACGAGATGCACTTCGGGAAATCGATTTCATGTTTTATCTACTTCACCGTGCATTTTATAATTATACGAAATCGATTTAATTTTAAAAATTACATTTTCCGAACGAAATCCCCTCTAATGGACACAAAATTAAAATTCAATAACCACTGAATAAAGATCGTATTATAAAATGATATCACTTATTTCAAAGACCATATAATATATCGTGTAAAAGCGAATCGAACAAAAAAAAAAAGGTGCGACGTAATTTCCAGCTACAAAGTAGTCCTTCGATCGGAAAAGTCTCGCAAACATTAAGCAAAAAATCACAAAGACGAATTGAACGTCTCTCACTAAATCCCTGAGTATAATATGTATAGTCGCTTGTGAGATGTTCACGTCGATAAACCACAAGGTGCCGCTCGCAGTTTCAAGGAAAAATTAAGGCAAAGCTTCTCTCCGTGTTTTTCTTTTACTTTCCAGGAGCGAGAAGAGTTTCGCCGTGACACGCCACTTTTTTTCCGTTACACACAGGCGACGAGG
The DNA here is from genome assembly GCA_900474305.1 of Cecidostiba fungosa. Lineage (NCBI taxonomy): Eukaryota > Metazoa > Arthropoda > Insecta > Hymenoptera > Pteromalidae > Cecidostiba > Cecidostiba fungosa. The sequence goes on from UCOJ01000351.1 coordinate 107,666, forward strand.
CTTATATATACAGCGCAAGTTTCGCGATTCTTTCGTGCGTTATTCAATTAAACTTTCAGAAGACTCGCCCAAGTCGTCTGGCTTATTAAGGAAAAGGCAGAGATTAACTAAAATCTCAAAATACGCACGTGACTATAAAAAAATCTCTCATCATCACATACACGTTTATCGCAAGCTCTTAACCCTTTTTCTCTTCACACCTATATACACCGCACGCATATATATATACATTCTCGAGAAAGTTATGTGGGCTTCTTTTTTTTCTTTGCTACAGTATATACTGGAGCGAGTTAACGGGCAATTAATTAAGGTGAAATCGCTCCCCGACACCGTAGGCGCAAGCTCGCGATAAAACTCGACTTTCTTAGTCGGTAATGGCATTTCGCTGCGGCGTCGACTGCAGCAGCAGCAGTGGCTCGTTTTGCAGTGTTGCTGCTGTGCTTTTTCTTTTTTAGATGCGGAAAATGAATTGGGTCGCCGCGGAAATCTCGCCTCGATTTCGCGTTTATCCGGTACACTGTATAGTCATTCCTTTAAATATATAACCAAGTAGTATAATAATAATACCCCCGTAGTCGTTTCTCACGCATCGCTTTCCGCAAACAACGCGAACTTCTCACGCTGACTTTATCCTATTATCTTAGCTTCTCTCTCTGTCTCTCTCTCTTGGTTCACCTCGACTCGCGCACACGTAAAGCTCGTCGAGATAAGCTGCTCTCGGTACTCCAAGACGGACTAGGAGCCGTTTTTGTCGCGAGCTCGTCCGTGCCGAACCAAGGCTACCATCATCACGTCTCACTGTCTTTTTTGTTTTTTCTTTTTTTTTTCTCGTTGATAAAATGCGGCACAAGGCTCGTCGTATAAACGACGAGGACGACCCTTTTCGCCAGGGCAGCGACGGCGGCTGTGCTTTTTTCCTCGTGTATTTTGATCTCCGAGCTTTTATGTGAGTGGATGCGGTGAGACAGGCTGATGGTAATGGAGTAGAGAGAGAGAGAGAGGAGGGACCGAGTGGATGTTAATGAATCGCGATTTTTTTTTCTCGGAGGATTGAGATTCTTTTTGTGTATATATTTCATTTCAGAATAAAACACACCTACATCAGCATTGACCTTCGCGTATCTCATGAATATTCTCTAGAAAAAAAGTAATCATTTCCCTTGATTTACCTCACCGGTCATTCCCCTATATCTATCAGAAGCTTCAGCAGTAGTAAAAACTCACGGCCGGATAAACGAAAGCTCCCTCTCATAGGCGCGCGCTACACACCTTCATATATCCGTTTCGCTCGTTCGACTTATTTCCGTGGCGGCAACTTAGTGTATACCTTCCATATACGGAAATAAAAATAGCATTAAGCCGAAGGAAGAAGCGATTTGCGATTCTATAGAGAGATGTATTGTCTCTCTGTATTATATTCGTGTGGGAAGGATGAATCGTTGTATTTATAGATACGTCCGAGGGGTATATACATCAGTGGATACGTCCGATTGATCGGGTATTTCTGGCCGGTGTCGTTGACTTTTATCGGCGATTTTGTTATAACGAGCATTGTTGATGGCAGTGTTTTCGTGCCTACTGTGTCCTTACCACGTACTTCCGGCTTTGATCAATTTACGAATGCTGTAAAGTCCGTTTATATTCGCGGAAAATATTTAAAATAAAAATATAAAAAAGAGTGTATATATACACACAGATCGTGATCATCATTTTCACTCTATTAAAAGCCAGCGTTTCCAAGAAAAGACACTATATACGCAAGAAGCTCGCTCGTAAATCTCGAGATTAGATAGAATCTCAACACACATCGCAGGCTTTTTCGCGCGACCATCAAGAATCAGATCGTCGCGACGACTATATAAATGCAGCTCAGACTTGCGCGAGAACTTCCTCCTTCTCCTCCTCGAGGAAAATATTTTTCCCGCTTAGAACAAATGCCAAAAAGCTGGCTTCGCTATACTCTCTAGCGAAAATAGCGATTATTAATATACACGCGCGCGAACATTGTCGGCTCTGTTCCACCGCGACGCCGGAAGCTTCTCTCCGCAAAATGGAAATGGAAATTCGAGTGTATGTGTGTGTGTGTGTGTGTCTGTCTGGCGTATTATAGTTGCGCAAAACAAGCCATCGCATTGTAGACGGATTTGGGCGGCGCATTTGGCATCAGAGCCTGGCTTTATATTGTCGTTATTATTATCATCATCGCCTAAATTGATTTATTCGGCGCGTGCAGCTCGTGCATTCGAAAGCCCATTAGATGCTCGGTTGGCGACGTCTGTTACACTGTATACGTATGCGTGTATGTTTAGAGATGAGATTTTCGCTGAATGCGCTCTTTTCAAATGTGCGAAATATTTTTCTTTTTTGCAAAAATATCAATTTAAACGCAAAGGCACTAAAGATACGAGAAACGTCAACATTTACACGTTAACTGCATTCCTATGGACGTAAAATGTCGTAATAAAGATTACGTGAAAATTTTCCGGGCGAGAAAAGCTCTAATCTCGGAAAGTATGAACCCGACACGAGGTAAAAAAAGAAGGCAACGACGGCGGTTGCCCGACGAGAGCAAAAAACGAGAACAGCATCAGCGGTGTGTATATGTATATATAGGTCGCGTGAAAAGGAGGAATTTTTTTACGAGTAATCGAAAAGAAGGGTGGAGGAAGAAAATGCAGAATATAATATTCCAAAGTAGTGAGCGGCGATTTTCGTCCTGAAACACGCTCGTAATATATAGTTATTTGAGTTATGACGAGGAAAGTTCAAAAAATATTTTATATAGACATGGAGACACTGATGTGGACGCTGAATAGTGTCGTATAGTCGGCTATAAATAAAACGTGTAAAATCGCGCCGATTCGTCTCTTCGCTATGGAATTTTTCTAAAGGGGAATGACTAGTATATGCTGCGCGAACTGATTTGAATTGCTAAATCTTCTATTTATATATCGTCTATATACGATTATTTCGCGGCATATAAATCTTATACTATACTCACACTTTGCTCATACCTTATACGAATATCTCGTTGAAAAATAAAAAATTTATTGCAGGAAGTTGATCGAAGTATCGCATAATTGATTGATCGATAAGCCCGCGCAAAAAATTCAAAATACCGTGTGCGGCGTGTTTTTGATTATACACATATATCTATTAATGCTACGACGATATCGAGAAGCACATGTTTATTTAACACTCGTAATATCGTGTGTGTCGTGATTATAATAATTTTGCAGTATTAGTGTGTTCGTAAAAAATTAATACACACATCAAAAAGATTACTGAAGCATCTAAAATCGGCGATTATAAAAGTAAACAAAAACTCAAGCCAACTAGCATTAAAATTTAAAATAAACAAATTGCGCAAGCTCGAGCGCGCGTCCCAATATTTCTAGTAAATACACAAGATTGTACACAATCACATTTATCCGGTGTCACATATAGCAATAAATATTTACTACTGATGCTCAAGCCTATTTCAGTCGTCATGCAACTAATACACAGCTCGAAAAATTCTAATATACTTCCACGACTCATCGCACGGAACGATTTGCGAAGAAAAAAAGAAGCCATTTCATCGGCACGTCACACATTCTCGATATAGAGCTAATCAAGAGGGCGAACCCTCCAAGTCATTCGCTCGGCGACGTATTAAATTGTCAGGTACACTCGCACACGTGTGTATCGATCGAGAGAACGACGAGCCATTACCGGCTCCCGGGATTGCCCTGCCACTTTACGAAAAAAAGAGAAGAAGCAAAGGAATAGAGTCTCGCGTGCGTATGTGTGTGTGTACGCTTATGGATAACGAGCGACGATATTATATATTTACGCGACCTTGATGAGGAGCGAGTAATTTTTGGTGATCGATATGTTGAGTTAGTCTGATTTTTCGAATTATATATTTGCTGGAAAATTATTTCCAAGAGCAAGTACGTGCGGAGGAGGTCGAACGAGAGGATTTATTTTTTATGTGAAAAGCGGAGGTGGGAAGCGTGGGTTTTTACGCGAGCAGTCAATAATTATTTGTTTATGTCGAGGATTGTGTTTGAAATAACGTCTAATATGGTTCATTAACGCAGCGTTTAGTGTGTGGTAGTTAATTTTTATTATTCGTTTCCAGTGAAATAAGCGTCTTTATTTCAGGTATTTCCAGACTATATACATATCATAGCGAAGCCAGTAAATTATAAGAACGTTTACAACATAACCGATAGATTATCAAATATGGAATGCATCGTTGAATTATGTGAAAATATCCGCACTGGCTTTTAAAATGGTCGTAAGGAAAAAAGAGTTTTTGACGCCAAGCGAGAGAGAGAGAGAGACATAAATTCCCAATCGGCGGCAGAAACCTTGGGATAAGAACTGCGCAAAGCTCTCTTTCGAGGGCTGAGCTTAAAAGCTCCGCTAAAATGTTTGTAATCCCCGTCGCTTTTTCAGCTATAAATGCACTGAATAAATGAAGAAGTTTAATTAATGGCAGTAGTGCTCGATTCTCGACCATCGATTCTTTTCGGACTTGAGTGAGAGCAAACCCGAGGCGTTTGTTTTCATCAATCATTCATTAGGAGGTGATTTTTCAGCGCGCGGGGATTCTTGGAGAGAACGTTCGCACGCGCAAGGAGAACCGGTTCTCTCAGCTCTCGATTTGGAGGTAAATCAAAATTGATGAATAGATTTTACCTTTTTTTGATTATTAGTTATTGGAATTATGCAATTTCTCGACGTTTCAATTCTGCTAATCATGCTATTCATAATTTTCGTACATTCGTTCGATGCTTTATTATCCTGGATATGGCATCGAACTTTATATACGTAGTCATGCAGAAAACATTCTCTTCAAATTTAAATTCTCTCTTTAATAAACATCAACATGATTTATGAAAATTAAACGTTTTTTCTAATTACACTTACTGCGCAATATTCCAGTCACTCTCGGCGTGGACGAAAAAAAAAAAAATGAAGAAAGCCCAGAAATAAGATGGGGAAAAAAAGAAGCAGGCAACGTCGTCGTGGCAAAAAAATTCCGGCGCGACGCGGCCGTAAAGCATAAAGGCGCCTTCGTAATCTCGCCTCGAGAGCGAAAAAAATGCGCGCGACGAAATTCCTGCGCGGAATCGCCCCGATATATGAAAATTCTCCGAAAAGAACATACAGCTCTTCTCTCTAGAGAGCGAGAATTTTTTTTTTACGGGGAAATTGAAATTTTTACAGTTTTGCGGTGGCGGTAGTAAAAATAGAGAGTTTGGAGGCGAGAGAAAGTTTGGTGTTGTTTGCGCGGGGTTGTGTATGTCGTATTCTTTAGAGAAAAGAAAATGCGCTAACTTTGTAGAGTACTCACGTGCAGAGTTTCGATTGATGGAGTATTCACAATGCACTTACCTAGAACAGAAAAAAATTGTATATATTAATATTACAGTATTTTGATATATAGAGTAAAATGATATTATGCATCGAGAAGATGAATTTTGAATGAGGAAGCGCATCTGGCGCAGCTTCCAAATTCCGACGAAATCAGTTTTCTAATATTTTAGCGAAAGTTTGTAATTAATATACAGCAAAACTTCTAAAAATTATAGAAGCATCAAACACTTCGCTTCATCAGTAAACTTCGCTCGAGTTTACTTTAGCAAAGTAAGATAACTGACGGTAAATATATTGCACTTTCGTAATTTATCAAAGTTGCTATTAATTATCAGCATCAAAGCGGAATGTATAAAAAAATGAATATTCTGACATCATCACTAGCTATACTAATTAAGATTCCTAAATTATTTCAAATAAACGCGATTCTTCCATTAGACACAAAGTCAAACCTCGACTGCACAGGTACATAATACCTCCAAACATTCCAACAAAAATGTCGCAAAACTTTCGAGACTGCTGTGGGCGACTTTATCTTCAACGAACCTACAAACTGGGTCACCCTTTCGCTGAATCAAGCTGAATTTTAACACTCAAGAGAGAGAAAATAATTTCTCCGTTGCGTGCATGTGTGCTGCAATGCCTTATCTGCACACACCGAGTATGTGATTCGACACTTTATTCTCCCAGGAAAAATTTCAAATCATTCAGCGCCCCTCACTTTTATTTCCAGAAAACTATATATCGGCCATGATCACATCCCTCTGATGCACATGACCGACGCACACACATAATCAACGTCTTCGTCAACGACGTCGTATAGATTTGCTATATATCGATCGCGAGAGCGCCGTTATTATTAGCAGTACGATCGTCGAAAATAGACGACCATGTGTGTGTGTGTGTCTCTGTGTCGCGCTATACTGACGCTCACCGGCCCTCAATGAAACGGCGACAGAGGCTACAACACGCGTCGCGCACGTGGGGCGAACTATAAAGGGGGACACTTTGATACGGAGTCTCTTTTTGTCGATGTTTCAGGGATGGGCTTCGGATTTAGTTTGAGCTGCTTTAATTATAGGCGTATTAATAATATTGGAATTGAAAGTATATGTATTTAACTATTATTATTAAACACAATTTGAAAGCAGAAACAAGAAGTCGAAGAATATTCTGTAACGTGAAAAGTTCCATTCTAATTGACTTGAATTATTAGCAGAAGCGGTAAATTGCGTAAAAGCCATTGCTCGCTGTGTATACGTGTGTTTTTGAACACAGTGGAAACTCCGAGAGAAAGAGAAAATCATGTTTATTAAATATAACGGGATAAGTTTATGTCAACGCCGCGACGTAACCCATTATGATTTTAATAATACAAACTACTATATCCCGGTAAAATATCACGCGAGCTTTTGAAATTTTCCTGTACACAAACTCGCGACAAACTTGTTTACAAACATCAGCCTTTTCGTGAATAGTTTATAAGGGCGCCGGGTATTGCAATTATAAATTATACGACGACTTTCCACCGCGAAAAGAGCGAGCGAGCGATACTTTTAATCAGAGTCAATTATATACCGACGTATCATTTTCGCCTTAAAAAGAAAGCTATCTCTCACACTGTATACAATGAAGTATGCGTCCGATTCACGTGAGACTGTCGCGCACGCAATCCCGACATTTTTCATCCCTCTGCTCTTGTGTATTATCTATATTTCTTGGTCTATAAATTTTTCACTATGAAAAAAGTGTATACTAGCAGCTATAGTAATTCAAAATACACAGCAGCAGAAAAATTCCTCGTATAACAAAAAAAAGTGAGCAAAACTCCTGTAAGGTATATATACACCCATCGGCGTCAATTAGCGTCTATCCGCGCCTTCAAAGCAATCCGCATGGATTATCGGTTTCCTGCCGCGCGCTCGACATAAAAACTTCTGTAACTCGAGCGACTTTCTCACCCTCACCCCTAGAAGGGCTTCGATCTTTCTACACACATATATAGCTATGTATAAACGGCGAATGGCTTTTATCGCCCTCGAGTCGATTGTATATCTATTTATCAGTAGCCGCAATTTTTTTTTTTTTTTGCCAGACACAGACAATCGGCCAGTAATTTTATTCGTCTCGTTTTTTTACGTAGTCCTATGCGCTGTCTTTCGACGTTGTGGAATGCTACGGTCACCTTTGACACACGCGTCTCGGGTTACGTTGGTGACGACGTGCAGTGAATATTTTCGGCTGAGTTGGGTGTATAACATTCTTTTTTTATGTTATTTTTGGAAGCGAGGGCGTGTCAAAAGCTTGTGTTAACGTTATAGCTTTTTTCCAGGCTGTCAGTCTCTTTCGATGTACATTTTTAAAGCGAGTACATTATTAAAGGTAATCTAATCTCTTCGAAACCTTGTATATATTATACTATAGCTAGTAAAAAGAATCAAGGAATCGACTAAGACATTTTTTTATCGATTATTCATAGATAAACGATATGAGATAGGACGTGAAAACTTCAAAGAAAAAGCTGAAGGATGGATCGCATGTGAGTATCATCGTGCGCGGCTACTTATCTCGGCTTTCATGTCGCCGAGAACCCTTTCAGTTATTATACAGTTTCTTTACGACATTGCGATTGTTCTCCATCGATTTCTGAAGTTCAGTACACGTGGGCAAGACTTTTAATTAACAGAATTATATTAACAGAGTATCGTCGAATTAAATCACTTATGAGAAACTGATCGACCCGCAGTTTCATTCATCGCATTGTAACACAGAAAATTTCTCTCGATGTAAACAGTAAAAGAAAATGTCCATAATCAAACGACTACTGATGTATCCATAAATACCTCGCGTTTGCAAAGAAATATACACCTTTTCATTATGAAACAATTTCATTGCAAGTAACTCCTCTCAATTTCCATCAAGCTTAAAATTCCCTCGACCACAGGAGAGAAAATCATTCGCTATATACTCTTGTTAAGCAACTTCGTATCGCAATTCCTTCGCAGCAATTTTCTCCTTATCAAGCTTCTCTCTCCTATACCGTTGTTTTCAGCGTATCTTCTCGCACGTGCGCGCGATTCAGGAAAGTATTATAAGCGCGTGTTTGAACTAACGCGAAGTCAGACACGTGTCTTCTATGACCATAATTGCGATGAAATATTGAGGCTTGTTTTTTTCGTCGACTGTTGATACAACAAATATTTAAAAACACAATATCAGCTGTTGTGTGTTATATAGACAAAAATGTCCAATAATAAAAATTGAGCATCGCTCCGGAGGCTGAAGAATCTCGATATTGTAAAATCGCAAATATTTTACCTCGCATTCCAAACTAAATACGTTAATTTAATACGGATCGAGAGCTGACAAGATAAGGATTAAAAAGCACAACAAGCTTCTCTCGATATATCCAATATCAGCGAATCTGCATTCTTCTCTCGGACTCGGTTAATTTTATCAAGGCAAAAGGAAGACGTTATTTATAGAGCGACGAAAAATCGGAAAATTGATCTTCCCGCATCTTGAAGGAAAATTCTCTCGAGCGATTCCTCGATTCAACTTTCGACGACCTTCTCTCTTCAATCCAACTTTATAGCTGTATATAATACGTAGAACCTTAAACACACATACTTGACTGATCCCTTTGCGTTTAATCTCGATATAGAATAAAACCTAGTCGCAGCTCGTTTATGAAATTTTCGCTCAGTGTGATCGGCTCGAATTTCGGACTTTACGTAGGAAATATCACACACACCCTCTCTCTGTCGCGCGGATATTGGAGCGTCGCGCGCTGCGGCGAATCGATTTTTCTCCAGAGCACGTGTGTCTCTCTCTCTCTCTCTCTTTCTCTGTATATATACGTACGTGCACAAGAGCGTTCACGAGCGGCCGTTCGATCGGGTTATTTATAACGGGACTGACGTTATTTTTTCCACTCACTTTTTTTTCTCATTTTTTGTCTGTATAAAGACCACTGGTATTTGTTCAGCCTTTGAATTATACCATCACGGTTTCGCACAATATTGGGAGATTTAGCAGAGAGAATTCGAGAGCTTCTTACAGTATACACACACAGCGCGAAATCACGGAAGTGCAGCAGCAGCTGCTACCAGAGAGCTCTGATATCTCGCTTTCAATTATACACCGCCGCGTGAATGGCGTATATATATATACGTGTACGAGACGATCAAAACAAAGAGCAGACGCGGAACTCTGCAGCTGATGATGATGTGAACCGAAGCGTGCGAGTGAGACTTGGAAGACTATACAGTCGCATATTGTGTGTATATATATGGTGTGGATTGATTCGAAACTCTGGTGCTGTGTGTTTATTGGATTATTTATATATAAGCGCGTTCTGGCAATAATTTATCGATTTTTACGGGGCACTGTAATTTATCTCAGTCGTAATTAGCGATGCAGAGAGAGAATATATATGTGGCGAGTGCGAACTGGAACTGGTTTAAGCGGGAATATACCATGAATCTTTCGTCGGTGAGAGAATTATTCAATTTTTCACTCTAAACGCGCGTCATTATACATCAACTGCGATTACTTGATTTCCTATATTTTTCTAGGCGGCCGCCCTGTCGGTATATAAAGTGGATCGTATATAAGAGGATGTTTCGTGTATAATAATGCGTTTTTTACACTGACCAGATAAAGAAAAGTGATGCAGCTTCTCGCCAGAGTAAAGAATGCAAATTACGATAAATAATACACATTATTATCAAAGCACCTCACAATCCGCGAGTAACATGACTCACGAAGAAGGTTATTTAGCTCGAAGCCTCCGGTAATGCGCGTGTACACACTTGATTTATTAATGCCACGGCCTATTATTACACGCGGTGTAAACAAATTATTATTGACATCGCTCGCTTTATACGTATATATATATATATTTTTTTTTTCTTACTGTAATCTCGACAAACAATTGATAATATCCGCACCAGCGCAGATTTTTGATATAATGGATTTATTTCGAAATCACTCGGTCGAGTGTGTGCTTATAACGAATTAATCAGTCGTCAATTAGCTGCGTTTGTCAATAAATGAGTCGTATCGGCAGAATTCATGCGGGCCGATGTTGATTTAGCAATTAACTAATTAATCATCAACCGCGACCGACTGTTATCCGCGATGCGAATGCATATACATATATATGCGCGGCGGCGGACGGAAGAACTTTATCATACCGCTCTCTCTCTCTCTCTCTCTGACATTCCGTTGTATTTTTGCACTTATGCGCGAGCATGTATACAAACAATTTACGGTATGTAGGAGCTTGGAATTTAAAAAAAAGGATGCTTCAAAAAGTCGAGATAAGCGCGTGTGTCCCGAAATTTCCGGCGACATATTCAAACGATAATTAGACCTCTTGCGTATTTTTTTTTTGTTTGTTTGCAGGAAGAGGAAAAATACACGCGGTGTAAACAATGGAGCCGCGGAACTATTACCCGTAAAAATCTCTAAAAACGTCCATTATCTCGAGGCAAGAGCTTTTTTCCTCTCTCCCTCTACGATCTCCTGACGATGATAAAACGGATGACATTATAAAGCATCGGGGGCGTTTGATTTTTATCCGAGCGATAAGCTTGAAGATTTGGATACGACGGAGGGTGACACGTGTTATGGGGGGCAACTGAGGCGGTGTATACGATTTTTTTTTAGCAAAGAAACATTTCTTTAGTCAACGTCTAATTTTGTCGCGAAAGTGACTCATCGTGAGTATATAGTGTAGGTGGATTCAGCTTTTTTTTTTTTATTTCCATCGGAGATTTCTTTTAATTCTCTTAATAAATATAACCGAGAGGCGCGAACGGATACGACCTCAAAAAATGTAATTCCGTCGTATCACACTCAGCGCTCGAATAATTCGGATTTCTTTTTTCTTCTCTCGTCTATTTCCGCGTGATGTGGATATGATGCCGCGCGTTTAGGCGCGCAATTTTTCATCTTAATGCGACGTGCTTGAACTTTTTAATGAAGAGCTTTAAAACTCGTTATATCGAGAGCCGGTATTTTTCGTGGGTGTATTATAATTATTGGACGGGATCCAATAATTTTTTCGGATATTACTTTTAGGCATTTTTTTTTAAACAATATCACTGCGTCTCGCATATTGTTATTGACTGGAAATATAACGCATCGGACTAACTAATATAATTCCGCTCTCGTATATAAACAGATATTTGCCTGATATAGTGAACGTAAAATCAATATGGCAATGAGCAGTGCGCAGTTGATCAATAAAGATGTCATATACAAGTTGAATGCATATTATTGATATAACCTCGAAATTCCAAATAAATAACTAAAATGCCGGCTATTAATATGCGCGACATATATATCGTGAGGCTCGTTACATTTCCATGTGCGATGCGCAATGTATTTTTTTTTACTCTTCAAATAAAAGTTCATCTCTTATTTAGTAACGTAATAATCATCGGAACATCAAAGCCAATAAAATTTCCAAACAAACAAAAACAATGAAATTTAAACGATACGCCAAATATACAACGAATCACTTTAACGCCAATCATATTATAAGCAAATATAAAACGGATTCATCTTCGTTGGCTCGTTGAAGCAACGACAAAAGGTTATACTGCACAGCACACAGCAA